>CM077226.1:973732-1248732 GCA_039654775.1 Spinibarbus caldwelli | reverse complement strand
AAAAAATAAGGAAGGGGCAAACAATTTTTCACACCACTGTATGTACAATTTTCTTTTTAAAATTTAAATGCATAAGATAATTCAGATAATGAAGGGAAACATAGTGTTTATTTCTCCACCTTTGTAATTCTACTTGTTTTATTGCATCACTAACTAACACGTGGTAAATAGTACAAATGAAGTAATAATAGATGTAGAAATTATTTGTGTGTTGTGTAAATAAAAATGGTAATATGCATGTTTTTTGGTGATTGCATATAAAAAAAAATATATACAGTGTGTTGGTTTATAACTGGAATTGATATGATTGTGATATTCTAATCAATTCTAGATAAATACAGCATCTTCAGAGCCGCTCTCTGTGGTTTTTACCGTGGTGTATGTGGAGGTTTTGAATCTTTGATGTTTGCGTCTCTCCAGGTCCTGGTCTGGTGTTCATTATTTACCCAGAAGCCATTGCTACACTGCCGGGTTCATCAGTGTGGGCTGTGATCTTCTTCATCATGCTGCTGACTCTGGGAATTGACAGCGCTGTGAGTCTCAGGATCTTGCCTGATCTGATCTCAAACACAAGAGTTTGTCAGTACAGTATTAACCCTCATAATACATTCAAAAATCTCTAGACTATTTCCACATTCTGGGTCCATCTGGACCTGAAGAATTGATACATAAAACAGTCATAACTTCATATTTTCCAACTAAAACCATATCATATCTGATCGGCAACTTTTTAATAACGAGTGAATATGTATATGTATGATATTTGAATTTTATAAGATCATATAATTTTACCAATATTAACCCTTTTGGAATAAATAGAATTTAATTAAATTCTTTGAATTTATAACTCATGATTGGTCAAAAACCATTCAAATCTATTAAACATACACTGTAAAAAAAATCCCGTAAAATGTACGATAAAACAACAGCAGCTGTGGTTGCCAGAATTTTACCGTAAAAAACAAAACAAAACGGTAGCAACGGTACGGTAGCGTTTTTTTTTTTTTCACTTCCAAAAACGGTATACTACTGTAAAATTACATGTAATGTCCAATACAGTTTTTCACCGTATATAGTAGGGTAACTTAGCATTAACCAATTAACAGGTTTTTAATGTAGCATTTTTCAGTCCCTTACTGTTAAAATCATGGTCATTTTTTACAGTGTACATATTTCTAACAAAACAACACCAAAACAACATCAATATTACTCTGAAAAGTTTTCAAACAAAGTAAATTCATTTTTAATTTGTTTTTATTTGCAAAAAAGTGATCAGTTTTTCATGCTGCAGTGGTTCGTCAATAGGTGACATATTTATGCTTATCAACAAAATTCAGCCCAAAACTGTGTGAGACATGGGGAAAAGGCAAAATATATTTGACAAAAGTTTTTGACACTAATATACCTAAGTATTTTTTGGCACCTAATGGTACTCCATTCATACTGGGTCCAAGATTACCTGAACACAAAACATAGTTTGTTTGTTCGTTCATTCATTCAAATGGTTATATCTCTTAAAAATATTTCAACAGTTCTTTTGTTCAAAGGTTTGTTCCCTTACTAAAAACTAATCTTTTTTTATTTTATTTATTTTTATTTTTTTTATGTATGTATCTCTTCCGGGTCAAAATGGACCCGTATGGGTTTATGAGGGTCAATGCTGTAAATGATGCCTGGAAGCTCAGTCCTGATGAACGCCAGTGCTGTAACTGCATCTGAACGCTGTTTTTCAGATGGGAGGGATGGAGTCTGTGATCACGGGACTCATCGACGAATTCAAGTTCCTGCACAAACATCGAGAGCTCTTCACGCTCTTCATTGTGGTCTCCACGTTCCTCATCTCTCTCATCTGTGTCACAAACGTACGTGAGACACAAACGCTCCTCTGATGAGCTTCTCATCTGATTATGAAGGGTCTCTCGTGTGGAATCTCGATCCGATCTCGTCTCTCTGTCTCTCTGCAGGGCGGCATCTACGTCTTCACTCTGTTGGACCACTTTGCTGCCGGGACATCAATTCTGTTTGGAGTGCTGATTGAGGCCATCGGCATCGCCTGGTTCTACGGTGAGGCTGCATGTGCGGTGAAGCTGATGTGGCATTAGGGGCTGATGGTCTATCAGACGGCTGTGCTCCGGGGCCGCTGGCGCTCATTAGGCTCCCAGAGCTCGGACATCAGCCGAGGAACGCTCTTCACACAAACACCTATCAATTTGACATTCGATTCTAACTCCAGATTGTCAATTTTGATCTAGTTTTGATCTAGCAAGAAAATGTTTCTTATTTTCATTTTGTTTAATTTGATGTGCTAAAATAACTCAAACTAAAACTGTAAAATAAAATAAAATAATAACACAAACTAAAAAACTAACTTTAAAAAAACAATGACTAGGAAAAACAACAAAACACATTTACATATTTATTTCTAACAAAACATCAATATTACTCTGAAAAGTTTTCAAACTAAATAAATGAATTTTACTTGCGTTTTAATTTGCTTTTACTTGCAGATGAAAAAAGTGATCAGTTTTTCATGCTGCAGTGGTTCGTCAATAGATGACATATTCATGTTTATCAACAAAATTCAGCCCAAAACTGTGTGAGACATGGGGAAAAGGCAAAATGTATCTGACAAAAGTTTTTGACACTAATATAAAAAATAAAATAACTCAAACTAAAACTGAAATAAATAAATAATTAAAATAATACAAACTAATAAAACTAACTTAAAAAAAAAACAATGATGTAAAAACAACAAAATGACTAAAACTAACTAAAATTAAAGTGACAATTGAAAATAATAATAATAATAATAATAATAATAATAAACATTTTATTTTGATGGTCTCCTTTAGACATTCAGTTGATTATTAGGTAACTTGTTAACTCCATGTGAACTAGCAGTCATTAGAGTATTAGTAGACTGTCTGCTTAATATCTGCTAACCCTTTATTTTGATGGACAATACACTTACTATAAGTAACTTTGCAAGTACGTGTCAACTGATTCTACTAACTCTGATCTAACAGTCTACTAATACTCTAATGACTGCTAGTTGACATGGAGTTCCAAAGTTACTTATAGTTATGTTCAAAGTGGACAGATTGAAAGTGGATTGAAATAAAATGTAACCAAAATGATAATTCTGTTCAGATTCTATTGGCAGTGTGTGGCGTATCTTGAATCTGAGGGCTTCAGCCCTGCTCCTGTGGACCTGCAGTCCTGAAGAGCTTGGTTTGTTAGATTATGGTTGAAGCTGAACTCTGCAGGACAGGGTTGAAGACCTCTGATCTGAATGATAGTCTTCAGTATGGAAGCCTGCTCCGCCACAGAATAAAAAAGGTGATTGTGACTTTTTATCTCACAGTTTGGACTTCTATTCAGAATTCCAAGTTTACATTTTGCATTTCTGAGTTTAAATCTCACAATTTTGACTTTTGTTTCCTCTGAATTCTGAGTTTACATTTCACAATTCAATTTAAAAAAATAAATAAATAAAAACAGGAAAAAAATAACAGAAAAAAAAAAGAATTTTATCTCACAACTGAGACTTTTATATTTTAGAATCGCAAGTTTATAACTTGAAATTCTGCATATATATTTTGCAATTCTGAATTTTCATCTCGCAATTCAGACTTTTTTTCTCATAATTGTGATAAAAAAGTTAGAATTGCTAGAAGTTACAATTACCTTTTTAATTTTTTATCCCGTGGCAGAAACAAGTTTCTGTGCTTCTGGGTTAATGAAGAGAAATTATTTTTCTTTACTCTGTACATATTAATAATAATTTAATTTAGTAGTTTAATGTTTCAGTAGCCACAAAAGTAGTATTACAAGATAGTCCAACAGAATCTCATGCCAATCCATAACCGTTTTATGTTTTGGCATATGAATTTGTACAGTCTCATTCATCTGTTTTCCACTTAGGTTACACTTTATAGTCCACTTTAGACATTCTACTAACTATAAGTAACTTTGCAACTACATCAAACAATTCTCATTAATTTTCAACTACGTCTACTAACTCTCAGAGTAGACTGTTAGGTTCAGGGTTAGTAAAATAAGTTGACATATACTTGCAATACTTAGTCAGTATGTTGTATGTTGTGGACCCATCAAAATAAAATGTTAGAATATATTAAGCAGACAGTCTACTAATACTCTAATGACTGCTAGCTGACATGGAGTTGCAAAGTTACTTATAGTTAGTAGAATCTCTAAAGTGGACTATCACAATAAAGTGTTACCTCTGCTTACGCCCCAGTGATGGTTAGGTTTAGGAGTGGACCTTCATCTTTACTTTTTTAAAAATCATACAAGTTCACAAGAAGTCTCCACCTCATTAAATAATTCAGTTTTTCAGTGGGTTAGTCTGAGCACATATGTTTACTTTTGGGACTAAAAAGACTCTTTTGCATCTGTCTGAAGTGGAAACGAGTTACAGTGTGCTGCTGAAGGGATTTCATTTCAGCATTTAGTCATTATTTATCACTTTATCAAATATTCACATTTCATTGGTATACAGTATAACAACTTGTTTTGTCTTGTTTAAAAAGTCTTTTAGATAGGTGCGGTTTGGCTAACTGTGCTATAAAGACTATTGTGGTTACATGAGATGACTGCATCTTGAACGTTATGGTTAGAAATTCTCCTCAAATGTTTTTGTGTAATTCACGCATTAACCGTCTCCTGGAAAAGCCATGTCTTTGTCTTGGGCGATCTGGCATGCGGTCGCAGGGATGTGAACTTTGCAAACAGACCCGAGGCAGCGAGCGATTCCTGAAGACCTGATCTTCAGCGTGACTCGGTGAGCTCAGGACCGTCAGATCGTTTGACCTGCTCTGCTGTCGGTCAGAGCGAGACACATGGGCCCCGGGCTCCGCTGGCCTTTCTGGAGGCTGCATTACCTGCTGAACACCTGCGTCTTTGGCCCTGAGCTCTGCTCTCGCTGTCTGCTGCGATCAGACGTCAAGCCTCGATCAAACCCTGGGGCTACACAGACTCACTGAGATCTGCTCTACAGGGAAGACACCAGGACGTTTGCTTCCAAGGATTCTGTCATTTTCATCAAAACTCAAAGTGATATTGTTTCATGTGGAGCATGGCTTAATGATGTCACTTTTTCAGTATTGCCATATTCACATGTTAAAATATGTTTGGTCAAGTGCGTTTAAGAAGAAGGGACTGCAGGGGAAGCTGTGATATTTATTATGGTTTCCCTCATAACTCTGTGGCTATTACAAATCTACATGCCAGTTTTGATATACCGTGATAAATATTTATGCTGGCCACTACAGTTCAATTATTTTTATTTATTTATTTATTTTTTTTTTTTAAAGCAATTAACACTTCTGTTCATCAAGAATGCATTACATTGATAAAAAGTGACATTTATAATGTTGCAAAAAGATTTCTATTTCAAACAGATGCGGTTCTTTTGAACTTTCTATTCATCTGTGAATCCTGAAAAATAAAATGTATCAGTTTCCACAAAAAATATTGGGCAGCACAAGTGTTTTCAACATTGATAATAATCAGAAATGTTTCTTGAGCAGCAAATTACAATGATTTCTGAAGGATCATGAGACACTGAATACTAGAGTAATGATGCTGAAAATTCCGCTTTGATTACAGGAATAAATTACATTTTAACATACAGTATATTTACATTGAAATCCATTATTTTAAATTATAATGATATTTCACAGTTTTACTGTTTTTACTGTATTTTTTATTAAATAAATGCAGCCTTGATGAGCAGAAGATACTTCTTTCAAAAAAATAAATAAATAAATCTCTCAGACCCTGAACTAGACTTCTGAGAAAGGACAGAGGTCAGAGGTCACACGATTCTACAGTGTTACAGTTGTTGTAACAGTGGACAATTGTAACACTTGAAAAATTAGTTGTATGAATCCATTATAACGCCTGTTGCTTTTTAAATATTTGAAATTGGTTAAACGCATCGGCTGATATGTAGAAGATGTCTTCAATTAAAGATTTTGATGAAAAACAAATGTAATTTTAAAGAGCCAGTTTCCAATTTAGTTAAACAATTTATGATTCATACCTGCTATTACGGTACATCCTCACAGCCGCAATATCATCTTTGATTTTTGTGGTAGGAGCTGCGGTATCAATTGACCAACAACATCAATAGATATCATTCAGAGTTTGGATTCAAAGGCATAAACACTTTGAAGAGCAGAAGACAAATAAGTGTCTCTGCATTTTCTTGATGTTGACCAGCATGTGTGTTCAGGTGTGGACCGCTTCAGCGATGATATCGAGGAGATGATCGGACAGAGACCTGGCCTCTACTGGAGACTGTGCTGGAAGTTTGTCAGTCCGTGTTTCCTCCTGGTGCGTTCACAGCCTCTCAGTCCAACACAACACAAATATCACCAAACTCCTTTAGACACCATTAACCCGTGCCTGTTTTCTCTCCCCTGCACTCAGTTCATGGTGGTTGTGAGTTTTGCGACGTTCAATCCTCCCAAGTACGGCTCCTATTATTTCCCCACATGGGCGACGATGGTGGGCTGGTGTTTGTCCATCTCCTCCATGATCATGGTGCCGCTCTACGCCATCTACAAGTTCTGCTCTCTGCCCGGAAGCTTTTGTGATGTGAGTATTTCATATTTGTCAATATGCAAAACACTTTATCAAGATGAATTCAAGTCAAGTAGCATTTACTTCTATAGCTCTTTATACAAACGCTGTTTTGAAGCAGCTTCAGAGTAATTATGTGGAATATAGAATAATTAATTATGATACACATTCATTTAATCTTTAAGCAGCTCTATAGAAGACAATAGTATCATTATTCAGATCAATTCAATTCAGATTTCATTCTCATTCAATAGTGTCAGTGCCGCTGAATCAATAATATTACTGAACAATAATATTCATTGCATTGGACTAAAACTTACTGACTTTGCTCACACATGGTATAACATTTTGGTGATCCCCCCATTCCCATCTTGTTACACTTGTTACAAAATTGACCAGCCAACAAAAAATAGCTTATAAATTTCTTCTCATGCTATATTGTCACCAAATCTTGAATTCAATCTTTTTGTCAACTTGTTTTCTTGTATTAAGCACAGGTTTTGTATTTCTTTTTGGAGATGATTGATCATTGATCTGAGCTTATGCATCTCCAGTTTTTGAGTGAAAAAGCATTATTTGTGGATCATTTTGCCAATGTTCACTCAAAAGCTAAGGTGCATAAACTCAGACCAATGATAATATAACATAATGAGAGATTTACAAGCAATTTTGGTCACACTTTATTTTAAGGTCCAATTCTCACTATTGGCTATGACTTTTGCCTCAACAAACTCCTAAATGGCTGCTTATTAAAAGTCAGTAAGGTAGTTGTAAAGTTTAGGTGTGGGGTATAAGGATTAAGGGATCTAAAATATGGTCATGCAGAATAAGGCATTAATATGTGCTTTAGTACTAATAAACAGCCAGTATGCTAGTAATTTGTAGGCTGTGTTTCCGCATCATTTTTTGACCAGGAAGACCACATTTCAGCACAGCACAAGGGTTAAACATACATAACTGCACAGAAACCATACTGCATGCATGATGTACCTGCGTTTGTCTGGTTGTTTCTGTGATTCTGTGTGAATGTGGTGCTGGATTATCTCGGCAGAAACTGGCGTACGCCATCACTCCTGAGACTGAACATCACCTGGTGGAGCGTGGAGAGGTGCGGCAGTTCACGGTGAGCATCATGGGTGGTTTCATGTGTATGGCCGAACAAGGAAGATTACATAAATTTAATGGGTGAACTTTCAATTATGCTAAACGTGACATTTTACTGCACCGTTATCACAGTCGATCCTCAGCGCAGATATGGTGTGATTGTTCTGGCCTCCCCAATGTTGAAGTCTTCAGTGATTTCTGATCTGATTTCTTCTGTTTGCATATTTTCGGCTTGTGTTGTGAAGAGTGCTGTATCAATATGACTTGTTTCTTACAGCTTCAACACTGGCTGGTGGTTTGAGG
Organism: Spinibarbus caldwelli; assembly: GCA_039654775.1. Classification (NCBI taxonomy): domain Eukaryota; kingdom Metazoa; phylum Chordata; class Actinopteri; order Cypriniformes; family Cyprinidae; genus Spinibarbus; species Spinibarbus caldwelli. Next base: position 1,240,716 of record CM077226.1, on the reverse strand, counting down.
TGATGAAGACGATGAAGATGATGGCACACGAGGACTCGCTCCACGAGGGAAACGCTGACAGAAGCGTATTACTAGTTGTTTCTTTCTTGCATAATCAGACATGTGGCTGTTTCGTGACTTCGATCACAGTGTGGTTGACATTCTGTCAGTATCAGTTTTACTCTCAGTATACGATGACTGTTATGATGGCTGATGTTGTCCTCACTGACTGTTTGTTTATTTATTATATATCTTTTGTTTGTGGTCAGAGTTCAACTGAGCCTTATTGATAAATGTGGTTGACGTGTCAAAAACTGTACAAAAGACATCTTTAGCAACACTGACGTTTAGAGACGTGTAAATAGTGCTATTGCAAAAAAATAAATGAATAAATGAATAAATCTATCCTCTCTGTGTCTGAGAAGTTCAAATGCATTTACGACTTGTTCAATTGATCACAACAAAGCTCTTTCATTTTCATGCTTGCTTCCAGTTTCGATCATATGATGTATATGAGCAGAAGAGATCTCCTCATCCAAGACTTTAGGTCGCAAGAAGGTTTAACCATTGGTCACTGTATGTTTGCAGAACTGCAGAAAATCAGCATGCAGTGATTACATTGTTTGCAAACATCTTTGCATTTAAGCCATGCAGTGGTTTACCTTCCAAACCAATAAAACACAGCAGCATTTATAGGATTTCTTTCGCACTGAATGTTGTCATCCACAGCTGTATTACTGGACTATCAGTTTCATTTACATGAAAGTTTATTATGAATATTTGAAGTCTTTAAATTTAATGATTTCAGTGCCTGCTGAAATTTGTCAACTACTGAAATGTCAATAAAAAGTGTTTATGAAAAAAAAATGAATGTAATATATATTTTATTTATTTATTTATTTATTTTAATAGCACTAATGCACTCTGCATGTTGTTGGGGTCAATATTTGTGGAAGAGAAGAGCTGATTTTAATGGTGTGGTCATATTACAATATCTTAAAACAAGAGGCAATGATGTGGATAAAACCAGTGTCCAGTTTCTACTCCAACTAATTCAGCTTAGGATATTTTATTTCACTGCATAAACAGTCTACACACTACTATAACTTCATATTGTATGGGTCGAAATGTATAAACAAATCTTAAACATTTTCAAGAATATCAGAGTAGATGAAAGGTGCATGAGTGTATCACTGCTCAGGCTGTTCTTCATTCATTAACCTGCTATGAATGCCAATTAGTTTATCATGAAATGACATCTGTAAAAAAAAAACAAAAAAAAAAAAAAACACATTGGTCTCCTAGTCTATATGTCATATGTTGTGAAACAATATAACAAATTAAGAACCTGTTCTGCCAACAGTGTCTGTGTGAATGACCACAGAAAATCATTTCAGTCAGTCTGTAAAAACATGCAAACAGACACAGAAGTAATTTCATGGAAACGTTACCAGGTTTACCAGCTTTTCATGGTCATGACAGGAGCTGAAAGGAAAACCCCCCATAGACTTCTATTAAAAGATCATTACTTTCAGCATGATTTTTGTTTGTTTCTCTTCATGGTAATCAACAGCATGTCACAGATGTCAGCAGCATGTCAATAATTTTTAACTTTTATTGAACCCACAATATTGTCAATACTGTTCACAAAGTTCAAACTAAAATGTTTTTTTTTTTTTTTCCCCATATTAAACAAATAGTTCACCCAAAAAGGAAAATGTGCTGTGTTCACCCTCAGGTCATCTGAGATTAGGATGAGTTTGTTTCTTCATCAGATTTGGAGAAATGTATCATTGCATCACTGTCTCAGCAATGGATGCTCTGCAGTGAATGGGTGCCGTCAGAATGAGAGTCCAAACAGCTGATAAAAACATCACAATAATCCACAAGTAATCCACACCACTCCAGTCTATCAGTTAACATCTGGAGAAGACAAAAGCTGAAAAAAAAAAAAAAAAAAATCCATCATTAAGATGTTTTTAACTTCAGTCCATTGTTTCTGGCTAAAATACAAGTCCATAATCTATAATAATGCTTCCTCCAGTGAAAAAGTCCATCTCCTGTTGTATCTCACATCAAAATCCAGCCAAATATTTGTTTTGGACTGTTTTGGCTTGTAAACACTGCTTGATCTGTGCAGATTTCTCTCCTGATTCAGACCAGCCAAGTGCTATTATGGAGCATATTTTAGCCTGAAGTTAAAAACGTCTTGATGTATTTGTTTCCTACAAACATCCAGCTTTTACCTTCACCAGACGTTAATTTATGGAACTCTTCTTCTTTAGACTCATTTGTAGTGTGCATTATTGAACTCCACAGATCTTCTTACTCCTACTACTTCTTACTAATGGTGACTCCTTCTGGAATTTTTTATTTTTTATTTTTTTTTCTCCACCCATCTTGCATTTTCCTCATATCATTTTGGTCTATTGTTATAGAAACTGGGTCTGGGATGACCCCCATATTTTCAATGAGGAATACATTCATTCCTGTAATTCTGTCTTTTTTCTCTCGAAGTCAAGTCAAGTAACCATTATTTATAAAGCTTTTTATAAATTGTTGTCTCCCACCCGATCTCCCGCCCGCAGTTGATTTTGATATTCTAGGTATTATCAAATTGCCAGAGTTTTGAGAACGTAGCAGACATGAAGGACTATAATGCAATAAGAGCTCACTCAAATACTGAGGTGCTAAACCATTCAGGGCTTTATAGGTAATTAGCAAGATTTTAAAATGTATACGACGTTTAACAGGGAGCCAATGCAGTTTTGACAGAACCAGGCTAATGTGATCAGTAGTAAGAACTCTAGTTGCTGCATTTTGAACCAGCTGGAGTTTGTTTATTAAGCACGCAGAGCAACCACCCAATAGATAGGTTGACCATACGGGCCATTTTTACGGGAAGCGTCCTTGCCAGTATTTCTATATTGCCTAAAATATCCAGGTTTTGGCTGTTTGCACTGTACAGGACGATCATTGTGTGACAATGATTCTAGAGTCTCTTCTCTCTAGAAATATGGCACATAGTCTTAGAGTTCGTACTTGACTAACTGGGGCCCAGGTCAGGAAGCAGACAGACTAGCTAAACCGACCGTCTGCTAGCTGCCTCACGTCACAGAAGTCAGTTAATTCTCAGCACATAGAGACTCTTTCACCTAGATATCACACTATGGAGACTGTGTCTGTTCTCCGAACTAGAAAATACAGAAAACGTCCAAACCAAAGTAAGAATAACCATTTAATTGATGTTCAACAAATAAAAAACAGATTAAATACAGATAAACAAATGATAAAGCTTGGCTTATTGAATATTAGATCCCTTTCTACAAAAGCACTTTTTGTAAATGATATGATCACTGACCATAAACTAGATGTGCTTTGTTTAACAAAAACCTGGCTAAAACCAGATGATTACATTACTTTAAACGAGTCTACCCCCCAAGATTACTGTTACAAACATGAGCCACGTTCAAAAGGCAAAGGAGGAGGTGTTGCTACAATTTATAGCAATATGTTCAATATTTCTCAGAGGTCAGGTTTCAAGTATAATTCGTTTGAAGTAATGGTGCTTCATATAACATTATCCAAAAGAAACAAGTGTTAATGATAAATCCCCTGTGATGTTTGTACTGGCTACTGTATACAGGCCACCAGGGCACCATACAGACTTTATTAAAGAATTTGCTGATTTTCTATCTGAGTTAGTGCTGGCTGCAGATAAAATCCTAATTGTTGGTGATTTTAATATGCATGTTGATAATGAAAAAAGATTAGTTGGGATCAGCATTAACAGACATTCTAAACTCTATTGGTGTTAAACAACACGTGTCAAGACCTACTTATTGTCAAAATCATACTCTAGATTTAATACTGTTGCATGGAATTGATGTCAGTGGCGTTGAAATTTTGCAGCAGAGCGTTGATATCTCAGATCATTATCTAGTTTAATGTATATTCCATATAGCTAAAGCTGTAAAGCCAACTCCTTGTTACAAATATGGTAGAACCATCACCTCGACCACAAAAGACTACTTTATAAATAATCTTCCTGACTTATCTCAGTTCCTCAGCATATCCAATAGCTCAGAACAACTTGATGATGTAACAGAAACTGTGGACTCTCTCTTTTCTAGCACTTTAGATACAGTTGCTCTTTTACGCTTAAGGAAGCTTAAGGAAAAGAGTCCAACACTGTGGTATAATGAGCACACTCAGGCCCTAAAGAGAGCAGCCCGGAAAATGGAGCGCAGATGGAGAAAAACAAAATTGGAGGTATTTCGTATTGCTTGGCGGGAAAATACTCTCTCCTACAGGAAAGCCTTAAAAACTGCTAGATCTGCTTACTTTTCTTCTCTTTTAGAAGAAAACAAACACAACCCCGAGTATTTATTCAATACAGTGGCTAAACTAACAAAAAGTATAACATCAGGGGTCTTTTGAGGTGCAGTCGTTAGTGTACAGGGAGAAGAGCAGTGGGGAGAGAACACAGCCCTGAGGAGCTCCAGTGCTATTCAGAATCAGTCATTCTGATTCTGATTCTGATTCTGATCAGTAGGTGCAGACATTACCCAGCAGCACAGTAGTAATGACTTTATGAACTACTTTACTTCCAAGATCGAAACTATTAGAGATAAAATTGTAACCATGCAGCTGTCAGCCTCAGTATCACATCAGATAGTACACTATAGATCCCCTGAGGAACAATTCCACTCATTCTCTTCTATTGGAAATGAAGAATTGTATAAACTTGTTAAATCATCTAAACCAACAACCTGTATGTTAGACCCTGTTCCATCTAAGCTCCTAAAAGAGGTGCTTCCAGAAGTAATAGATCCTCTTCTGAATATTATTAACTCATCATTGTCATTAGGATATGTCCCAAAAACCTTCAAACTGGCTGTTATTAAGCCTCTCATTAATAAACCACAACTTGACCCCAATGAATTAATTAATTACAGACCGATCTCGAATCTCCCTTTTATGTCAAAGATATTAGAAAAGGTAGTATCCTCACAACTATGTTCCTTCTTAGAGAAAAATGCTATATGTGAGGATTTCCAGTCAGGTTTTAGACCATATAATAGTACTGAGACTGCTCTCATTAGAGTTACAAACGACCTGCTCTTATCATCTGATCATGGTTGTATCTCTCTATTAGTGCTACTGGATCTTAGCGCCACATTTGACACTATCGACCACAACATTCTTTTAAATAGACTAGAAAATGATGTTGGCATTGGAGGAAGTGCACTGGTATGGTTCAAATCGTACTTATCTGACCGGCATCAATTCGTGGCAGTAAATGAAGAGGTATCATACCAATCACTAGTGCAGTATGGAGTACCTCAAGGCTCAGTACTAATCCCCTTACCTTTCACACTTTACATGTTACCCTTGGGAGATATCATTAGGAAACATGGTGTTAGCTTTCACTGTTATGCTGATGATACTCAGCTCTATATTTCTTCGCGACCCAATGAAACATACCAATTTGCAAAACTAACGGAATGTATAGTTGATATCGAACACTGGATGACTAGCAATTTCTTACTGTTAAATTCTGAAAAAACAGAGGTGTTAATTATTGGACCAAAAGCTTTTGCATGTAATAAACTAGATCACTGTCTAATATTTGATGGCTGCTCTGTAAATTCTTTATCATAAGTTAGGAACCTAGGCGTACTTTTTGACAGCAATCTTTCCTTCGAAAAACATGTTTCTAGCATTTGCAAAACTGCATTTTTTCATCTTAAAAATATATCTAAATTATGACCTTTGCTCTCAATGTCAAATGCAGAAACATTAATTCATGCATTCATGACCTCAAGGCTAGATTATTGTAATGCTTTATTGGGTGGTTGCTCTATGCGTTTAATAAACAAACTCCAGCTGGTTCAAAATGCAGCAGCTAGAATTCTTACTAGAACCAGGAAGTATGACCACATTAACCCGGTTCTGTCAACACTGCACTGGCTCCCTATTAAACATTGCATACATTTTAATATCCAGATAATTACCTATAAGGCCCTGAATGGTTTGGCACCTCAGTATTTGAGTGAACTCTTATCACATTATAGTCCTTCACATCTGCTGCAATCTCAAAACTCTGGCCATTTGATAATACCTAGAATATCAAAATCAACTGCGGGCGGGAGATCGTTTTCCTATTTAGCACCCAAACTCTGGAACAATCTACCTAACACTGTTCGGGAAGCAGACACACTCTGTCAGTTTAAATGTAGATTAAAGACCCATCTCTTTAACCTGTCTTACACATTATACACTATCGCATTTCTATAATTCAAATCCGTTAAAGGATTGTTAGGCTGCATTAATTATGTCAACCAGAACCGGGAACACTTCCCAAAACACCCGATGTACTTGTTACATCATTAGAAGAATGGCATCTACGCTAATATCAGTCTGTTTCTTTCTTATTCCGAGGTCACCGTAACCACCGAGATCCAGACTGTATCCAGATCAGATGGTCACTGCAGCCACCGAGATCCAGTCCGTATCCAGATCAGATGGTGGATCAGCACCTAGAGATGATGTCTACAGCCCTGAACATCAGCGGAGAGGACAACTAGATGAGCCCCAGAGACTGATCCCCAATGAAGACCCTGTCTCCTAGACGGCCATCGGGACAAGACCACAGGAACCAGATGAGTCCTTTGCACAATCTGACTCTGCTGCAGCCAAGTTTTAAACTGCTGATTTTGTCTGGCCAGAGGAGAATGACACTATTTTGACACACTATTTCCCCGTCTAGATACTGTAAAGCTGATGTAAGGCCACCCAGCTTTATATCAAGCTGATGTAAAGCTGCTTTGACACAATTTGCATTGTTAAAAGCGCTATACAAATAAAAGTGGCTTGACTTGACTTCATGAGATATGCTATAGAGAGCAGAGCAGACGGCTCCTTATGCTTTCAAATCGCTCTCGCGGCTACCTTGGTATCTTTTTTGATCGGTGCGCCGCGACGCTTCAAGTCAAACGAACGAACAAACGCATCGCTTTGATCGTTCTCTGTAGATCTCACCTTCTCACGTGCAGCGCCACGATTGATCGATTATGTACAATACTTGCATGTTATTGGTCAAATTACTTTGGATGTTTTAGGCAATATTAAAATCCTGGCCTGAACGTGTCCCGTATGAACGGCACATATGGCCACCTTATCAATAGAGCATTACTATAATTTAACCTTGAGGTCATGAATGCATGAATTAACATTTCTGCATTTGCCATTGAGAGCATAGGTCGTAATTTAGATATATTTTTGAGATGAAAAAATGTGGTATTACAAATGCTAGAAAGTGGCTTCCGAAGGAAAGATTGCTATCAAATAGCACACCTAGGTTCCTAACTGATGACGAAGAACTGACAGAGCAGCCATCAAGTGTTAGACAGTGTTCTAGGTTATTACATGCGGAGGTTTTTGGTCCTATAATTAACACTTCTGTTTTTTTTTTGTTTTTTTTTTTCAGAATTTAACAGTAAGAAATTACTAGTCATCCAGTTTTTTTATGTGAACTATGTATTCCGTTTGTTTTGGAAATGGGTATGTTTCGTCGGGCCACTAAGAAATATAGAGCTGAGTATCATCAGCATAACAGTGAAAGCTAACACCATGTTTCCTGATGATATCTCCCAAGGGTAACATGTAAAGTGTAAAAAAGTAACGTTCCTAGTACTGAGCCTTGAGGTACTCCATACTGCACTTGTGATCGGTGTGCAGGGCTGTAGCTGGGGTTAATTTATTTGTGCTATTTACACAATGTTTAAGTTTTTTCAAGTTTGGAGGTGTCCAGGTAGGCCGTACAGAAACTGAATAATCAAATGTAAAATAGCACTGCATAGTCTTCACTGTAAAAATTAAATATACAGTCAAACAAAAATTTATTCAGACACATTTCTCACATTATCACAGTTTATTCGCTACAGTTTAGAAAATGGTAATAAAATATGACAAGAACTCAGAGTTAAATTGTGTCAGAACAAATTCATCCTGATAATGTCAGATAATTTTGACAGAAAGGTACAGTATGTAATGGATTACAATCAACCAAAAATTCAGACAACTGTTAGTATGACAGTATTTACACATCTATCAATACTTTGTTGACCAATTACCAAGCAATTAGGCCACGACGGGAAGTCATGGCCTAATGGTTAGAGAGTTGGGCTTGTAACCTGAAGGTTGCCGGTTCGATTCTCACACCGGCAGGAATTGAAGGTGGGGATTGTGAATGAACAGCACTCTCTCTGCCTTCGATACCATGACTGAGGTGCCCTTGAGCAAGGCACCGAACCCCCAATTGCTCCCCGGGCGCTGGAGCAATGGCTGCCCACTGCTCCGGGTGTGTGTGTGTGTGTGCGTGTTTGTTCACTATTCACTGCTGTGTGTGTGCACTTGGATGGGTTAAATGCAGAGCACCAATTTCGAGTATGGGTCACCGTACTTGACAATACGTCACGACTTTCTTTCTTCTTCTTTCAATGCTTAATTTTGTTCAGTCTGTAGTGTAAAAAGGTAGCATTATCAATTAAAGAAAAAAAAAAAAAAACACTTAAGCAAAACACGGTCAGGTCAAAGTGTCTGAATAATTTTTGGTCCCAAATTTTTTTTATCAATTTTACTTGTAGTCCACTGTATGAAGAATTTTTGGGTATAATATGTCACAGTTTACTTTATTTTGCTATACTCACTTACATTAATGAACTATAGTGTCCTGCACCCACTAGTAAAAAACAAACAAACAAATATTTAAAAAAAATTATATCTGGTGTCTAAATAATTTTTGGTTTGACTGTGGATTAATTCTTGTTAAAACTACAAAGTAATTTATTCGAGAGCAGTGAGTGATTTTCTTTCTTTCATTTTCTTGGATTAACATTAAGGACACCAACAGCAGTAAATAAGGCGAGATCACTTTAAGAGACAATGCATCCATTATAATGATACACATCTGATTTCTTTGTCCAGTGTTTATTTTCACTTAAGACATAACCGACAGTTTTTTCAAGGATACTCTCCAAGACGGGTATTTTGACATAATTTTGTATGTATTTGTCGGTACAAGAGCAAGAAGAGGCAAATTCGGTGTTCAAGTGCTTTGAGACACGTCTCTCTGTGTGCGCCCTGTGGACACAGAACACCGCGCGCGGGTACTGAATTGGGCTTTTTCACATCTTTTTCAGTTTGCATGTTTAAATTGCAGTTTGTATTTGTTCGTTCAGGTGCAGGAGGATGCGAAGGAGAGCTCGGTTCGGTGTTGATGTCTGTTAGAAGCAGCTCTCTGCGTGCGCACCGAACACGGCGCGCGAGTACTCAGTTGAGTTTAAATTCATCTGTATTCGTATACCTAAATTTGTCTGTGTTTGTGTGAATCATTTGTGATCCAGCTTCACCTACAGAAGAAGGGAGTATAAGTTTTTTTTTCATAAATCTTTGCAAATCGCCTTTCCTAATAATGTGCTAGTTAGCAAGTTTCACAAAGAATGCGGCTAAAGTTTACAGTCTCTCAGACAACAGCTCCTCACCCTATGGAAGAGAGGGGCGGGGTGAGCAGAGCTCATTAGCATTTAAAGGGACATGCAACAAAACGGCTCGCTATGATCAGAGCTGTTTTTGAAAACTTTGGGTAAAAAGAGTGTTGTTTTACACTACCAGGTAAGTTACTCAAAAAAGTACTACAAATTACTAATTACTTCAAAATTGTAATTTGATTACATTACTGATTATTGCATTTAAAAAGTAATCAGATTACTAATTACTTTACTTTCAAGTTATTTTCAAGTTTACTTTACTTTTCAAGTTATCAAACCTAAAAATTACACTAGAGAAACTCATAGTTCTTTCATTAATTTAATATTGACTGAAAAAAATACATAAGTAGCCTATTATTTGTATACCCCTGATCACTCCCAATATCAACAAAACTTTTTTTGTTTTGTTTTGTAAAATAAAACAAATAGGGTGCGCTTTCTTGAAGTGTATATTATTAAATTAATAAGTCATGTCAAAAATAAATATTCTCTGATAAAATAATCTGTATGAAACAACTGTGAGGTACAGTCTTTCCCGTCTGAGCTCACCTATGTGATCATGCCCACGTGCATCGCGCGCTATAAGATAATCATCCACGCAAAACCAAGCTAGAGACGTGCGAACATGTAAATGCTCATGTCACCTCTGTAGAAAGATTCAAGTTCATCTCAGCTACTTTTCGTTTTTGGTAGAAGGCGCATTGTGAGGAATAAGCCTTGAATTGTGATGCCGACGCGGTTTAATTCAGCGGTTAATCTTATTCTGATGAGTTATTGTTTACTTTATTAGTGTTACTGTGACAAACTTGTACACATTCACTTGTTGAACTTTTCCCAAACTATAATGCCAGACTAAAATATGTCGAGTGCAACATTTTGAAATATGATAGGCAACCTTTCACTGTATCTAAATGTTGTAGGACTCGTCTGCATTTTAGCTCGCATTCTTCGGTGGTGATTTATTAAAGGACATATGATGAGCAAAACATGATTTTTGCCTCATATATTTTTTTTAACACTGCATTTGTAACTTAAGTAACGTAATTTTATTGACATAAGTAACTGTAATCAAATTACATAAATTTAAAATGTAACTCATTACTTTACTGCGTTACCAGGAAAAGTAATTAGATTACAGTAACGCGTTACCATGTAACGCGTTATACCCAACACTGTACACTACCACTGAGACATTTTAAGCAAAGTATGTTATAGACTTTTCATTAAGACCCTAAAGAATCATATCTACTCATGGATAATGGGCATCCAATGACCCCTTTAAGGCTTTTCTGTAGGATAAAGTATTTTCCCGCTATGCAGTACGAAATACCTCTAGTTTTGTTTTCCTCCAGCTATGCTCCATTTTCCGGGCTGCTCTCTTTAGGGCGTGAGTGTGCTTGTTATACCACGGTAAGTAAGTACTTTCTATAGCACCTTTCTCGCAAGCATCACAAAGTGCTTTACATTCAAGATGGCGAAATAGTACAAAAACATACAACAATTAAGAGAACAATTTAGAACACACACCGAAAAAAATAAATAAAATAAATAATAAAAAAAAATAAATAAACCTCCTACATAGCGAACAACTTAAAAGAAGGCAAGTTTAATCAAGTAAGTTTTTAATTGCTTTTTAAAAATGTCCGCAAACTCCACAGATCTGAGATTCAAGGGAAGAGCATTCCACAACTTGGGAGCAACTACCTCAAAGGCACAGTCACACTTTTTGTTTAATCTGGAGTGAGGAACAACTAGTAGGATCTGTTTGGAGGATCCCAGATTCCTGCTGGAATTATAAGGTTGCAATAACTCATTTAAATAAACAGGAGCTTGGCCATGCAATGCTCTGAACACCAAGACAATCATTTTAAATTGAATTCTAAATTTGACTGGTAGCCAGTGTAAAGTAATTCAAATTGGTGTTACGTGAGATCTCTTTGATGACTTAGTTAAAAGCTTAGCAGCAGCATTTTGGACCACTTGTAATCGTTTCAGGGATGAATTACTAAGACACGTAAAAAGAGAATTACAATAATCAAGGCGGGAGGAAATAAAAACATGTATAATCATCTCCACTATTGACACGAACAGCCTTAATTTCGCAATGTTCAACTGATAGAAACAATTTCGAACCAAATATTTAACATGTTGATCAAGGCTCAAAACTTGACCCATATGAACACCTAAATTACAGAGGGAAGGTTTAACAGAATGTGAAAAGGGGCCAAGACTTTCCATCGCCTTAGGAAGAACACCAGCAGGAGCAAAGATAAGTACTTCTGTTTTTTCGAATTTAACTGCATGTAATTGTTAGCCATCCAGACTTTTATAGTATTTATACAATTTAAAAGAAGAGATAATTTCGTTATTTCATGGAGCTTAAAAGAGATATAAAGTTGAATATCATCTGCATAGCAATGATAGCATTTACCTTGAAAAGTACTTATCAGTTGCCCCAGAGGCAACAAATACAAAACAAAAAGCAGCAGGGCCAAAACAGAACCCTGGGGAACCCCACAGGAGAGAGATGCTGTTGATGAGGCATAATTTTGAATTCTAACTGAAGAAGATCTATCTGATAAGTAAATGGAGAACCATTTCAAAGCTGTTCCAGAGGTAACAACATACTGTCTGAGCCTCTCAACTAATATACAGTGATCCACAGTATCAAAATCAACAGTGAGATCTAATAAAACCAGAACAGAATATTCTCCTGCATCACCTTACATTAACAAGTCATTAAAGACTCTAAAAAGAGCAGTTTCAGTAGAGTGCAGACTACGAAAACCGGACTGGAATTTGTCAAACACATTATACCCCTCTAAAACAGCTGTAAGTTGATTAACATCTACTTTTCCCCAGGACCTTAGCCATAAAAGTTAGCTTAGAAATAGGTCTATAATTGTGGGGCAAAGAAGGATCAATATTTGTTTCCTTAAGAATAGGTTGAACAACAACTTGTTTAAAAAAAAAAAAAAAAAAAAAAAAAAAAACAGTGAATGTTTCCCTTAATCTTCTTTAAGCATAAAGGTGCAACAGTGTCTAAAGTGCTAGAAAAGAGATCCAAATTTCTGTTACATCATCAAGTTGTTCTGAGCTATTGGATATGCCGAGGAATTGCAATAAATCAGGAAGATTATTTACAAAGCAGTCTTTTGAGGTAGAAGTGATGGTTCTACCATATTTGTAACAGAGTTGAATTTGCAGCTTTAGTTATATGGAGTGCACATGAGACTAGATAATGATCTGAGATATCATCACTCTGCTGCAGAATTTCAATGCAATTAACATCAATTCCATGCGACAGTATTAAATCTAGAGTATGATTTCAACAATGAGTAGGACCTGACATGTGTTGTCTAACCCCAATAAACGCTGATCCAAATTAATCTTTTTCATTATCAACATGGATATTAAAATCACCAACAATTAAGACTTTATCTGCAGCCAATACTAACTCAGATAGAAAATCAGCAAATTCTTTAATAAAGTCTGTATGGTGCCCTGGTGGCCTGTATACAGTAGCCAGTACAAACATCACAGGGGATTTATCATTAAGACTTGTTTCTCTGGATAACGTTAAATGAAGCACTATTACTTCAAACGAATTATACTTGAAATCCAACCTCTGAGAAATACTGAAGATGTTGCTATAAACTGTAGCAACACCTCCCCCTTTACCTTTTAGACACGGCTCATGTTTATAACAGTAATCTTGGGGTGTAGACTCGTTTAAAGTAACGTAATCATCTGGTTTTAGCCAGGTTTCTGTCAAACAGAGCACATTTAGTTTATGAACAGTGATCATATCATTTACAAAAAGCGCTTTCGTTGAAAGAGATCTAATATTCAGTAAGCCAAACTTTATCATTTGTTTATCTGTATTACATCTGCTTTTTTGTTTGTTGAACATCAATTAAATTGTTACCATTAAATTGGTTTGGTTAGAGAACATTTTGATCTGCACATGCTTTGACAGTAAGTGTTCTTGCTCATGATGGTGTTGCACACAGCAATCTTTATTTCCAGGTAAGTTATCAACGTCACCAGAAAAAATAGCTGTGATCAGCAGCAATGCTCCAGCAGTTAACACTGGACTTCAAGCAACTTGGGCTATGAGCTTCTCCACCCTTCCTCCAGACTCTAGGACCTTGGTTTCCAAATGAAATACAAAACTTGCTCTCATCTGAAAAGAGGACTTTGGACCACTGGGCAACAGTCCAGTTCTTCTTCTCCTTAGCCCAGGTAAGACGCCTCTGACGTTGTCTGTGGTTCAGGAGTGGCTTAACAAGAGGAATACGACAACTGTAGCCAAATTCCTTGACACGTCTGTGTGTGGTGGCTCTTGATGCCTTGACCCCAGCCTCAGTCCATTCCTTGTGAAGTTCACCCAAATTCTTCAATCGATTTTGCTTGACAATCCTCATAAGGCTGTGGTTCTCTCGGTTGGTTGTGCATGTCAACTTTCTGTTAACATGCTTGGATACAGCACTCTGTGAACAGCCAGCCTCTTTGGCAATGAATGTTTGTGGCTTACCCTCCTTGTGAAGGGTGTCAATGATTGCCTTCTGGACAACTGTCAGATCAGCAGTCTTCCCCATGATTGTGTAGCCTAGTGAACCAAACTGAGAGACCATTTTGAAGGCTCAGGAAACCTTTTCAGGTGTTTTGAGTTGATTAACTGATTGGCATGTCACCATATTCTAATTTGTTGAGATAGTGAATTGGTGGGTTTTTGTTAAATGTGAGCCAAAACCATCACAATTAAAAGAACCAAAGACTTAAACTACTTCAGTCTGTGTGCATTGGATTTATTTAATATGACTTTCACAATTTGAGTTGAATTACTGAAATAAATGAACTTTCCACGACATTCAAATTTTTTGAGATGCACCTGTACATACTGTTAAATGCAGGTGCTTAGTGAATGACACAGTTTTGAGTATTTGGGTGAGAGCTGTACTTTTAAGCTACTGCAGAAAATGAACAAACTGTTTCATGGTAGGGAAACTCATGGACATTAAGTCATTCGCCTTCACAATACCGAGACAATGAGTCAATGTACGCTGATGATTGATAAACACTGCCAGTTTCCGTTTTTCTGGCTGGCATATTTTCTGAGACGTTTTGGCAGTCAATAAACCATCAGATGGAAAGGTCGGATTATTACATAACAAATCATCCAGCACTTAATAAAGGAAAAGCAGAGGCCTCGGTGAACTTATAGGTAAATAATTGTTTTGGCCTTTCTTGAGATGACTGGTGTGTTGCTGAATCCTGCTTGTTGATTATGTGCGAGGGCCTCAATCAGACGCACACCTGAGGACAGATGGGCAAATCTGATCGCTTCAGAGCTGTCAAACAGGCAGAACTTCCGTATTAGGCAAATAAATGAGCTGATTTAGACGTGCAAATGACACACTAACCGTCATTGATTGAAGCTGATCAGCAGTTGCTGACGCTTAGCAGACAAATTGGCACAAACGTGGCCATCTGGAGCACATCAACACCAGAGCTGGAAAACAGCATCACATGTACAGCACCTGCTGAACTCAGTACAGTATGGCTGAAGCAAGTCTTATTATAAATGCTTACAGTACTTACTTTTTAAAAAAAAAAAAAAAAACAACAAAAAAAAAATTATTACTATAATTTCAAATTATCACTTGAAAATGAGCAGGATGTTGGTAAAAAGCTGAAGTCAGTGAGGGACTGAAGATAATTGTCATATTTTCAACATTTTCTGAAATGATGATCTTATCAGTCTGATTTGTGTCATTTGATCAAACAGCATACATGTTTTAGAGAAAAACAAACCAACTAATATCACAAAATATCCCTAAATTCATCAGATCCATTCATAATACTGATGCACCACTGATTTAAATCAAGAAATTAATTCAACTCAAAAATTACTGAAAGTCCATTGCACTAAATAGAAAACATTATATGAACTCAGTAATATTTTAGTTTATATTTGCAAAATCTTCTTAGGCTGTTAAATTAATTTAAACAACTTTGTATGATGCAACTGACATATCTGTTCCCAACGATATTTACAACAACCTGATGAATTAATAATGATCTTGATGAATTAGGGGTTTTTTAGTGAATGAAGACACACTTACACTCACAAACACACTCCTAAAACTCAGAGTTATCACTTTATAAGACACTGCAGTTTATCTGTGAATTCTTTTTTTTTTTTTTTTTTAATTTATTTATTTTTACCATATTCAAGTGAGACAACACTCCCAGGAACATACAGTTTCAGTTCTGAGTTTATGATGTCATTAAATATTAATGTTGTAGAGCGAGGAGAATCAGCAGGTTTATATAGCTGTTGTCACTCAAATGCAGTGCATCTGCTCTGGAAACATGTTCTTCATAAGCATATACTGTAAAAAAATAAAAAATAAAAAAAGATGGACAACACGTCTCCACTTCTTTCAACGGTAGAAAAGTTGTCTGCTGTCATCTTGCGCTCATGACGTCATTTGGAGACTGAATCTGTGTAATAGTGATTGTGAGGTGGAGTGCATCACAAACTCACCCTGCTTTACTTTGATAACTTAAGGAGCCTGACTGCTACAATATTGATGTCTGCTGACTGTACTACGATTGCAGGCTTGATAAAAAAAAGGTAAATACAGCAGTTAATCACATGGTATCTGGCTTTACATTTTCAGATGATACATTGAATACAATAATTGAATAGCAGCTAGGCGCTCAAGAGCACATTCTTTAAAATGATGCATGAAACTAATTTTTGCTGCACTATTGCTGATTGTCAGTTTTTCATTCGATGTGTTTCATGTCATTTCAAAGTCCTCACACTTACGCAAAGAAAATATATATTTATTTATATATAGATATATATATTAACAATCAGTTTGTTACATCATTTATTGTAGGTTGAAAACATACTAAATAATATATTGTTTTAATACATTATAATTAATTAATAATAATAAAATGAACTGTCACTTTACAATTACTGGGACATCTGTGACAATATATTTACTTATAGCTATATTGAAAATATGTAATTTTATAAATGTCAAATCTCATTTTCCACCCACCATGTTGCCATGACTTTAACAAGACCAAAAATCCAAAACGTGTACCTGCAAACAATAAAGTGAGATCATATTTGTTTAGTTTTATGTAAACCCAAACATTATCTCTTGTCTTCATTGCTATATATGTATTATATGTATTTGTATATGTATCTATATACATGAAACATACTGAATAAATTACAGTATATTAAAAAAAAAATAAGCACTATATGTAAATGTATAATTTAATCAGTATATCTCCATATATTTTTGTTTCATAAGGACAGATATGGCAGCAATGGCAATATCAGCTCAAACTAAGAGGAGAAATTATTTCAAATTCACCTCCATATTCAATTATGTGCTATATTGTGATTAAAGACTGAATTGAATTACATTTTAAATTAATATTATAATTTAGTCCAGTATGTTAAGACATGCATGAATGACCGTCTTACTCTGGGGAACATATACAGTTATGCTTTCTTGATCTATGCAAGATCTGTGTAATTGTTTTTGTTTCATTTGAATTAATTGTCGTTTTTGCTGGTAAATCCAGTGACCGAGTCATCATTATATACAAAAAAAAAAAAAAAAAAAAGGATATCTGCAGAAGGTTTGTGCTGGAGGAATCATAAGCCGGTCGTGAAGAGTAGAGATGATTGTGAGTTGTATAGTATGAAGAGCAGTCGTGTGCTGACAGAGCCGCTCTGATAGTGTCGTCTCAGCGCTCCTGTTGTCAAAGAGCTCCAATTATGAAGCACTTTGGGCTACACAAGGACACAGTGTAAACGCAGCCATTACTACAGCCAATAAACAACAGCAATTACCCGTAATTTCATGTCATGTTGCAGCGGTTGAATCTAAAAGCATATTTGCAAAGGACAAAAACAAGAGCAAAGCCCCTACATCTGTTCCTCTCGCTCATAAACACACACAGCTTCACATTAGCACACATTACTCTTAAATGGCAAACTGACCACATATTGCATGTTGCTGTTTCTTTTGTACTCTCATTTGATGCTTATTAAGTCCTTTTGAATGCTGACATTAAAAACCAGCAGCGCAAGTTTATTTTCATAAGCATTTGAGCCTGATCTGAACTGTTTGAGCAGCACATTTCAGATCAAACTGATTTATGAATCTGTCCTAATATCATGCAGCTTCGCAAAAAGGCTGTTATTGAAGAATGGGGAACTGAAGAACTGAAGATCACATTCAGATGCAAAGATGCTCTTTACATATACAGGTTTCTTCATAGAGAGAGGTTGGAAATTTGTCATTGAAAATGCAGAACACAAAAGAAGATATTTTGAAGACCAAACCGTTTTGGTGACGACTGGCTTTCAATGTATGGACAAACAACACTGATACATTTCACATAGTATCTTCATTTGAGTTCCACAGAAAGAATGAATGAAGTCTTTGGAACATCACGAGGGTGAGTAAATGAATCATAGTTTCCAGGTGATGAATAATGCAGGTGTTCTTTAATATTCATCAGTTTGTATGATGCATTAACTATTAATCAGTTTAACATGTATTCAGTTCAAATCGTGTTCAATTGCCTTATTTATTACACTGATTTCCCATCCCTGTAGTTTGACATAGTCCACCATCTTGTGGTCAATGATGATACTGCAATGCTTTCTTCACTTGCTTGCTAAGTTTTAAATAACAATGTTCTAAAAGCATTAAGGCATTATGTAGACAATGATTATACAAATCTGAAAAGGTGTTATTAAATATTTCTTTGTAAATTCAGAAAATAAGCCAATATAT
Source organism: Spinibarbus caldwelli (assembly GCA_039654775.1). Lineage (NCBI taxonomy): Eukaryota > Metazoa > Chordata > Actinopteri > Cypriniformes > Cyprinidae > Spinibarbus > Spinibarbus caldwelli. The sequence goes on along the minus strand of CM077226.1, from coordinate 1,222,340 downwards.
GAAGATGTACGTTTAGCAGGTACAGTAGCAGCCTCAAGGGAAGACAGTAGAGCGTAGTGAGCACTAGAGAGGCGTCTATGTTCCCCTACAGACCTGTTAGCAAGAACACTCTGTTCAGATTAGCTGTACAGATCATTAGGTCAATGGGTCACATTTAGCTGTATACACATTTTAAATGACTTAAACATCATTTCTCTTTGTGCAGCACTGATTGGAGTCCCAGCTGATCCACTAACTAACTAACTAACTAACTAACTAAATAACTAACTAACTAATTAACTAACTAAATAAAATGAGTTACGTTCCCTGTGTTCATGGATCAGAGGAAAGCTGTGGTCAAAAACAAAAGCACCAAAATAAGGCACTTTTCCTTCAAGAAGCATTAAAAACCATGTTGCCGATTGCCTCCTTATTTTCATACGTTTGAGTCTGAAGCCACTGAACTCAGTCTCAGTCTTTTTTGACTGTAGAGCTAAAAGCGTGTGCACATTGTTTTTCTTTCTGGCCAAGAAGTACGAGACATGAATGATCTTCTGACTAATGCAACAACACAAACTAAGGTTTGTTTCTATTGTTTTTGGTGCAGTTTAATAACATCATTGTATCCTTTCAGCACGGCTTCACTGAACTCATCTACTGCACTGTCATCAATCAATATCTCTGTACTTCAACTTCAGTTGTCTTAGAGGCATAGCTGATGCTCTGAATAATACCGGTAATAATAATAACAATAATAAAAAAGTTTATTTCAGCTGTAAACTGCCATATAATACATAGTTTTTGGTGTAATACAGGCACATTTTTCAAGTGTGCCTGGGTTGATATTTCCAGTCTTATGACTCATGACTGGGAGACGTCTGGTGTCCTTTACACCTGTCAGAACTGTCACTGAACCCACAGTCTCTATGATGTAAGGTTTGTGTCTGACAAAACCATTAGATGAATCAAAACTTAAGAGTGATTGGATGATTGGATTTTGTGGAATTCTGAGCAGTCTGGATCATTGCCTTAGGACAAGTTTGAAAAAGTAATGCAGTGGTGTTTTTTTTTTTTTTGGCATAAGTGAAGCTCCAGATTCACGCTGCTGTTTATCCTGCTGCCTCACACTTTCACTGAGTGCTTGGCTCTGACTTTGTGGTTGTGAGATGACTTGCCAAGTATAATGACAAACTTTATAGGATACTTAACAGGGCTGTGTTTCCCAAAAGCATCGTAAGTTAAAGTAGTACTTGAAAATCTTTGTAGATCTACGAGTGCTCTGGAGTAATCGTAAATCCCTAAGTGCATCCTAAGTTTTTTTTAAATAAAAGATCAAAAGGATTAACAATGCAGATTAATTTTCACAGCCTTCTTTGATCATATTTACCAAGGGTGCCGATATTTTTGGCCATGACTGTATATAGGCTATATTACATATTGTAATATGATCTAATGTTGTGCGCTATCTGTCACGCCCACTGAAGGCTCGTCAGCAGATTACGCATGCGCTGATAGCGCTGAAGTGAACTAACCCTGGAACATAATCTGCTCCAGAGCAGGTTATCTTCAGAGAACAAGTTGCTATGGTTACTAACATACCCTGAAAGTAACCTCCGATTTTGGAACCGAAAGCTGAAGTTATCTGCTCTCTTATCCTCAAACATGCCAGGGTATGTAACAAAACCTGCTTTTTGGAATACCCCCCTGGACTTTCCACCTCTGTTTATTTATATAGATGTGAAATAAGTAATTGTGTGGATAAAGTAATTGATAAATAATTCTACTTTAATAATTAAGGTTTCATAAAAATATCGAAAATGATGCTGATGTCATTTCCGGCAAGGACCATTAGAATTTGTGTTATGCGAGATCAAAATCAGAATCAGAATCAGAATGAGCTTTATTGTCAGGTATGTTTACACATACAAAGAATTGTTTTCGTGACAGAAGCTTCCAAAGTGCAACAGAATGAGAGTGACAGAACAAAAACACAGATAATGAAAGAATAATAATAAATAAATAAATAAATAAATAAATAAATAGAACAAGTGAATAGGGAATAACAGTATACAAATTGACGATTGTATGTACAGGTATATTACAATAGACAGTTTTGTATGTACAGGTATATTATGTGCAAATTGAAATGTAGGCTAAGTATGTGTGTTAGATAAAAAAGTGTATAAGTGTATAAATAGTGTGTGTTCCACAATTATTGTCAAGTGTTCATGAGATGGATTGCCTGAGGGAAGAAACTGTTCCTGTGCTGGCCGTTCTGGTGCTCAGAGCTCTGTAGCGTCAACCAGACGGCAACAGTTCAAAGAGGGAGTGTGCTGGATGTGAGGGGTCCAGAGTGATTTTGCCAGCCCTTTTGTTCACTCTGGATGAGTACAGTTCTTGGAGAGTGGGGAGGGTTGTGCCAATGATTCGCTCAGCAGTCCGGACTACCCTCTGTAGTCTTCTGAGGTCAGATTTGGTAGCTGAGCTGAACCAGACAGTTATTGAAGTGCAGAGGACGGATTCAATGATGGTGGAGTAGAACTGTTTCAGCAGCTCCTGTGGCAGGTTGAACTTCCTCAGCTGTCGAAGGAAGTACAGCCTCTGCTGGGCCTTTTTAACAATGGACTCAATGTGAGTGTCCCACTTCAGGTCCTGAGAGATGATGGTGCCCAGGAATCTGAATGACTCCACTACAGTCACAGTGCTGTTCATGATGGTGAGTGGGGGGAGAGCAGGGGGGTTTCTCCTGAAGTCCACGATCATCTCCACTGTTTTGAGCGTGTTCAGCTCCAGGTTGTTAAGATTGCACCAGACAGCCAGCTCCTTAACCTCCTGTCTGTAAGCAGACTCATCACCGTCCTGAATGAGGCCGATCAGTGTGGTGTCGTCTGCAAACTTCAGGAGCTTGACAGAGGGGTCTTTAGATGTGCAGTCGTTGGTGTACAGGGAGAAGTGCAGTGGGGAGAGAACGCAACCCTGAGGAGCTCCAGTGCTGATCGTACGAGTGCTGGATGTGTATTTTCCAAGCCTCACTAGCAGCTGCCTGTCTGTCAGGAAGCTGCTGATCCACTGACAGACGGAGGTGGGCATGGAGAGCTGAGTTAGTTTGGGCAGGAGGAGCTTTGGAATGATAGTGCTAAAGGCCGAGCTGAAGTCCACAAACTGGATCCTCACATACTGTAAGTCCCTGGTCTGTCTAGATGTTTCAGAATATAATGCAGTCCCATGTTGACTGCATCGTCCACAGACCTGTTTGCTCTGTAGGCAAACTGAAGAGGATCCAGCAAGGGTCCAGTAATGTCCTTCAGGTGGGCCAGCACCAGTTTTTCAAATGACTTAATGACGACAGACAGTAGAGCCACAGGCCTGTAGCCATTTAGTCCTGTAATTTGGGGTTTCTTTGGGATGGGGATGATGGTGGAGCATTTGAAGCATGAAGGGACTTCACACAGTTCCAGTGATCTGTTGAAGATCTGTGTGAAGATGGGGGCCAGCTGGTCAGGACAGGATTTCAGACAGACTGGTGTAACAATCTGGGCCTGCTGCTTTTTTCCTTTTCTGCTTCCGGAAGACCTGGCACACATCGTCTTCGCTGATCTGAAGTGCAGGTGTGGGGGAGAGGGGGATTGCTGGAGGTGTTAATGGTTGTGTGGAGAGGTGTTCAGGGCGGGTGTGGGGTCTTTTTTCAAACCTGCAGTAGAACTCATTCAGATCATCTGCCAGTTGTTGATTCTCCACAGTGCTAGGGGATGGTGTCTTGTAGTTGGTGATCTCTTTCAGACATTTCCACACTGATGCTGAGTCGCTGGAAGTGAACTGAATCCTTAGTTTTTCAGAATAATTCCTCTTTGTCACTCTGATCTCCTTTTCCAGTGTGTATTTGGCCTGTTTATACAAGACTTTGTCCCCCTTCTTTGGCCTGACGGAGCTGTCTGAGTTTTGCAGTGAACCACGGTTTGTCGTTATTGTAAGTTAGATGAGTCCTGGTAGGAATGCACATCTTCACAGAAACTGATATAATATGTTACAGTCTCTGTAAGCTCGTCCAGATCATTGTCAGCAGCTTCAAAAACACTCCAATCATTAAGGTCGGAACAGGCTTTTAAATCTTGCTCTGCTTCATTAGTCCATCTTTTAACAGTCCTTAATACAGATTTAGCTGATTTCAGTTTCTGCCTGTAGGTCGGTATAAGATGAACCAAACAGTGATCAGAGAGTCCTAAAGCTGCCTGTGGGACAGAGTGATATGCCTCTTTTATTGTGGTGTAAGAGTGGTCCAGTATATTACTGTCTCTGGTGGGACATGTCACATGCTGTCTGTATTTTGGCAGTTCACAGGAGAGATTTGCTTTATTAAAGTCCCCGAGAATGATTAAAACAGAGTGCGGGTGTTGTTGTTCTGTGTCTGTGATCTGATCAGCGAGTTTCTGTAAAGCTGAGCTCACGTGCGCTTGCGGTAGAATGTAAACACTCACGAGAATGAACGAACCAAACTCCCGCGGTGAGTAGAAAGACTTACAGTTAATGAAAAGTGCTGTCCCGATCTAGAAGCGCATCTTTAACACTGTTACATCTGTACACCACCTTTCATTGATGTAAAAGCATGTCCCGCCACCACGTGATTTTCCCGTTGATTCTGCGTCGCGATCCGCTCTGAACAGCTGAAAGCCCGGCAGATGAAGCGCACTGTCCGGAATGGCATCATTCAGCCAGGTTTACGTGAAACACAGAGAAGCAGAGTTTGAAAAATCCTTATTTGTCTGGGAGAGCAGAAGGAGTTCATCCGTTTTGTTGGGTAGAGAGCGGAGATTCGCCAGACGGATGCTAGGCATTGCTGTCCGAAATCCGCGCTGTCTGAGCTTCACGAGCGTGCCGGCTCGCTTCCCCCGTCTGCGTGTCCTGAAGTGTTTGATCAGCGCCGCTGCTCCGCCAACTACAATGTCCAGCAAAACATCAGAATAGTCGAAAACCGGTGAAATATCGGGTGGTGTGTACTGCCGGATGTCTAGCAATTCGTCTCTGGTGAAACTGATTGCAGGGATACAACAAAAGACAGGACAAACTAACAAAAACATAAAAACCACTGCGGAGCACGCCACGGAGTCTGCCATCAGCAGCGCCATCTTGTCATCATTGGAGCGATACAGTGTTTTGACTGTGCAACATTTCAAGTTAATTTTTGTTTTTAAACTTGCTCAAGAAGAAATTACTGGACTTTTTATGGTATTCAAGTTCAATACACGTTCACACAAGTAGAAGAAGCAATGGAAATCAGAAATTAGATGGATTGCTATCACAACAAGCATGTGCGACAATGACGAGCCATTCTACAACGTGATATTTCAGCACTTGAAAAACTGGCAGCGACTCCTAAGTAGCACTTAAAAGCACAGCTGCGTGCGATCGTGTTAAGTGCATTTTTGTGAAACACACGTGAAACAATAATGAACGTTCGTTAAATGACTCGTAGAAAACGCTTTTAAGCGCTAAGATCAGTACCGAGATTACGCAGCCTAAATAATTAATTTATTTCAGTTTCAAAAATACATTTCTAAAATACAGAAAGTTATATTTCTATACACATTATTTAATGAAATGTTCACTGAGAGGTTCTTTGGGGACCCAAAAAAGGCTCTTCTATTGCAGGGCTGTCAAACTCAGTTTCTGGAGGGCCACAGCCAGAGTTTAGGGCCTGTTTACACTTGATCACTTCATGCGTTTTCTCTGATTGGATATCTATCTTATTTGTTAAAACGTTTCCATTTACACCTGGCCACATAAATGTGTCTTTGCAAAAAGGATATAAATCTGACATTCAATTCCTGCACTATATGCAAATTTAACTGAATTCAGTTTGCGTGTCGGTTTTTTTGCGTGTCGGTGGCAGTTTGCATGTCGGTTTTTTGAACAGATACAGATACTTTGATACCTGTGTTCTGTGGCACCACTGCAAAAACCCTCTTTTAGAACATTTATTTTTAAGAGTATGGAGCACATCTTTTGCTTGTGCTATCAATCTCTGTCACATATGCTCCCTGTTCTCTTTTCTGTTAAATCAACACTCACACTTACATGGATTTGAAAATGTTATTTTGCAGGCATGATGCACACAGACAATTTTAAATGCTCACAGATTATGTCACAGACTGAGTCACTGAATCATTCACACAACCAATTTGTTCAAAAATGCCTCCTCTGTCTGACACACCAGTTTCAGGTCTTGCAGTCTCTACTAATGAGCTGCTGACCTCAATCAGGTGTGTTTAATGGAGAATGGAGCTGATTTTTCACTCTTTTGCTCCTGCAGTGCTTCACTGGTGTGAGACAAAATAAATAAATAAATAAAACACTGCCATGCTCTGATGTGTGCCACTCAGAGCAAACTAAAGTGTGGTATCCGCTTGAGTTGGACCAGCAGCTAATGCCGTGTTCAACCAAGGCCCAGTGAACAGCTGCTATCCCGGACACCATTTCAAGTGTTTCTTAGATCACTCTGGTAATTGCTCTAGATGGTCTATCTTGTATTCCTTTGATGTGGAAAAATTAATATTGTTTGTGCGTTTGTGGAGTTTTAATTTTATGATGTTTACTTTATACACTGCATGTTCTTGTTACTTGGCAGCAGCTCTGATACAGTTAAAAGGCTGGTTTTTATTAGTAGTTTATTAGTAGTAGTTTAAGTGGCTCTCAATGCAGAACAGCAGTTGAGTTTGAAACTCTGCTTTGTAATGCAATTGAGTGTTTGCACCTACGTCACGGTCAGTTACCCAGATGCACGGCCATATTGGAGATACTCGGATATAAACAACAATATGGATTGCACGGTTAATGTACTACTGAAGGCGTTGTTCTACTAATTTATGATGTCTAAACCACGGAAAGAATGTGTGGAAGTTGCTAAATCATATAGAGCAGGACTTAGTAAGCAGAAAGGGTGCGATATTTTGACAAAATAAAGCTAATAGGTGGTAAAGATGGCTCCTTTGGCTCCCAGAATACAATAATATTCAATATAGCATCATTAATTAAATAGGCAGTTGTGGCCTAATGGTTAGAGAGTTGGCCTTGAAACCCGATGGTAGTGGGTTTGAGTCTCATTACCGGCAAGAATTGTAGGTAGAAAATTGAATGTACAGCGCTCTCTTTGCTCTGGGCGCTGGAGCAAATGGCTGCCCACTGCTCTGTGTGAGTTAGTTCACTGCTGTGTGTGTGTATGTGGACTTGGGTTAAATGCAGAGCACAAATTCCACTTACTTGGCAAATGTCACGTCTTTCCTCGGGACAGTTTTTTGCACTCTTCTCCTTGATTTGTTATAACTTTTGGCAGTCTATAGTACTCTAAATGTTTTTCCCGGTCCGACCGATTAGTACAGCCCAAAACACGACAATAATTGACCATTTTCAGCAGCAATAATCAGCAAAAGTCCATTCGGTTCAGTGGCATTATTTACATTCAGTGCCGCCAATATGGACGACTTCCTGATTGATGACGTGTTGTGAAAACACTCTATTGATGTATGTTTCTCCTGAAATGGATTGACTAATGGATTCATTAATTTTGGCCTCTTTGAAATTAAATGTAAGTATGGTGAATCATGAATCATATGAATCGCTGCTCACACACTATATAATGTCTAGTATTAACTGTAATTGTCAAAGGTCATTTTATATTCCACTTTAATTCCAGATTCCAGATTCATTCTAAACAAAAAAGAAGATTATTATTTTTGTATGTATATTGTATGGACTTCAGTTCGGGCTTCAACACTATCATCCCAACACTCCTCCAGACCAAACTAACCCAGCTCTCTGTCCCTAGCTCTGTGTGTCAGTGGACCACCAGCTTTCTGACAGATAGGCAGCAGCTAGTGAGACTGGTGAAAAACCACGTCAAACAGCCGCTCCACCAACACTGGTGCCTCTCAAGGTTGCGTCCTCTCCCCACTGCTCTTCTCCCTCTACACCAACGACTGCACCTCTACTGACCCCTCTGTCAAGCTCCTGAAGTTTGCAGAAGACACCACACTAATCGGCCTCATTCAGGACGGAGACAAGTCTGCCTACAGAAAGGAGTTTAAAGAACTGGCTGTCTGGTGCAATCTTAACAACCTGGAGCTGAACACGCTCAAAACAGTGGAGATGATCATGGACTTCAGGAGGAACCCCTCTGCACTCCCCCCACTCACCATCATGAACAGCACTGTGGCTGCAGTAGAGTCATTCAGGTTCCTGGGAACCACATACTCACGTGGGATACTCACATCGACTCCATTGTAAAAAAAAAGCCCAACAAAGGCTATACTTCCTTTGCCAGGTGAGGAAATTCAACCTGCCACAGGAGCTGCTGAAAAAATTCAACTCAGCCGTTGTCGAGTCTGTCCTGTACACTACAATAACTGTCTGGTTTGGTTCAGCTACAAAATCAGTAATCAGAAGACTACAGAGAACGGTTCAGACTGCTGAAAGGATTATTGATGTTCCCCTGCCCACCCCTCTAGAACTGTATACATCCAGAGTGAGGGAAAGGGCTCAGAAAATCACTCTGGATCCCTCACATCCAAGTCATCTCCTTTTTGAACTTTTGCCATCTGGCCGGCGCTTCAGAGCTGCAAATGCCAGGACAGCCAGGCACAAGAACAACTTCTTCCCCATAGGCAATCCACCTTATGAACATTTAAATGTTCCCCCCATTGTGCAATAAAGATATGTGCAATAACCATCTATTTGTTACCACCTACATCCTAGTACATCTCTGGTCTCACTCTATTCTATTCTTATTCTATCATCTATAGCACAACTGTACATACAATTTATTTTATTATTTCCATTTATTTATTTATTTATTTAGTCTATTTATATTTACATATGTGTGTATTTTTATTCTCATCCTATTTTTTTATTGTCTGTGTGTTGTTGTCTCTGTGTACTGGAAGCTTGTGACACTAAAAAAAATTCCTTGTATGCGCAAGTATACTTGGCAATAAAGCTCTTTCTGATTCTGATTCTTGTCATCTTCATTTTGTATTTTTTATTTTTTTCAACCAGTATTTTTGAGTCTTTCATGATTAAACCAATACCATTAAAATGCAACCGATGAGTCATGAGTTTGATTAATGATGGATTCAACCAAATCAATAAACTGAAGATTATTATTTTTTTTAAATTCTGCCATCCTTTACTCGCCCTCATGTTGTTTCAAACTTGTGTAGCCTTTATTCCTTTACTTTATTCTTTTACTGTCAAATTCCTTGTGTAAAAATATTAACATACTTGGTAATAAAGCTCCTTCTGACTTCTTAATAATTGGAGGTGGAACACCAAAATATATATATATCACCTCTTCTACATGTGAAAATGCTGTGTGCATAATTAACCAAATTTTCAAGGCTGCTTTCCCTTGCCACTAATCTTGCAAATGGTCAAGGCATTTAATAGACAGTTGTTATGCGACACACCAAACAAACATGTTTTTTGTTCCAAGATATAACTAGGTTGGAGCAACAGAGGGGTTGTACTTGCACATGAACTCCTTGGTGTCCAATTAGATTGAATGAAGATTCAGGTTTACTCTACTGGGCGATGTATACATCCTCGTTCAACAGGGGCCATACATGAACATCTGGATGGAAAGCACTAAAAAGGTCAATTCTGATGGTGAATACTGTAAAAATAGCATTAAGTTGAAAATACTCAGCATGGCAAGTCTAGTAATATCTAAGCTTGAGTACTAGTACCAGTAAATCATCCAAAAGTGAGAAGCATATTTAACCAGTAATTACACTGTAAGTATACTTGTACTTATTCTTCTAACAAAATACATGAATAAACAAGCATTTAACAGGCTGGTTTGCTAATCTTAGGTGGTCCTCCAGTCTGGCTGAGTTAGTCTGTTAGCTGGTTTTAGAGAGTTTGAGTCTGACCACTTTTCATCTGGCCAGACTGTGAGATTATAACCGACTTGTGAATTTTTTATTTTATTTTATTTTTTATTTTATTTATTATTTATTTATTTTTTTACTTAATAGACAGTAGTACCCATCAGTGTTGTAGTCCTCAAGTCCAGACAAAACCAGACTGACACTCAACTCTGTCTCAAGTTCTATTGAATGACAAACAAACAAACAAACAAACAAACAAACAAATAAATATGTTCTTGAACTCAGTGGCCTTGATTTGAATGTGAGTGCAGACTTGTCTTGACTCAAGTACCACAACACCGGTGCTTTACTACTAGTTACTAGTAAAACTGAACTTTAAAACTCTTATGCTGATTTGACAAGTAAAATGCATTTGTATCTAGTGAAATGTTACTAGCAGCAATTAGATTACATACTAGTGTCTCATTGCTAGTATCTAAACAAGTACTAGTAAATACATGAAAACACATCTCTTCCATGAGCATTTCCGTGAGCTTATATAGGCCATTTCTGACACAGAATATAAATAAATAAATAAATAAATAAATAAATAAATGTCATTGAGACTTCTTATGTAAAAAAATAAGAATTTTTTCCTTGCAATTCTAAGTTCTCACAATTCGGACATAATTTCAGTATATAAACAACTGCGAGATATAAAAAAACAGAATAGTGAGATATTAACTCGGAATTGGGAGTTTTTAACTAGATATAAACTTGCAATGCTAAGAAGAAAAGTCAGAATTCTGAGATTAAAAATTACTTTTTTTTAATTCTGTGAAAAACAGAACTTGCAAAAACAAACAAAAAACAAAATGCAGAATTGTGAGATGTAAACTTTGAAGTGTGAAAAAAAATCTGAGTTTATATCTCACTATTATTATTTTTATTATTATTATTTATGGATGTATGTACTGTATGTATTTATTTATTTATTTATTTATTCTAATTCCGTTGCGGATATGGACTTTCACAGGAATAAGTACTACTGTTAAATAAAGTTATTATCAAGTTTGGAAAAATCCTAACTTCTGAAATACTAGGAACAAAAATATGAAGATTGTTTTAAGGTAAGCTATAGGCTAAATGTTAAAGCAGCTTGCCATATACACGGAGTCTCTGGAGTTGGTGTAGTGTGGTATCAGCGGGCTTTAAGATTGTGATGTCTCTATAGAAACCGCTAGAGGAACACAAGAGTTCCCATAATCATCGCTTTTAGTGCGCTCCATCTTTCTCTTTATCATTATGATATGAACGTCCCGCTGCAAAGTTTTGTTTGAGTACAATCCACCGTTTCCACTTTTGTTTGGCTTAAAATCATGTCGATTTGTTAATCAAATATGTATCTGTGTCGTTCGGACCATGAGGATCACATGCGCTGCTCTGCTCTGGAGATATAACTGCGCTGCGCACTGACTCTCCATCGCTAACTTCACCTCTCCTGGCCATGAGTGCGGAGAAGCCGAACTTTCTGTCTCAGCCTGAAGTGAAAAATATCTATTTCTATCGCAATGGGGATCCGTATTACGAGCCCAGGCGTCTGGTGGTTAACTCGAAGCGGGTTTCGACCTTCGACACGCTGCTGCGGGAGGTGACTGGCGGCGTCAGGGCTCCGTTCGGCGCGGTCAGGAACATCTACACGCCCAAAGCCGGACACAGAGTGGACTCTCTGGAGCACCTGAGGAGCGGAGAGCAGTATGTGGCTGCTGGACGAGAGAGGTTCAAGAAGATAGAGTAAGAAACCTCCATCCATCCATATCTATCTATCTATCTATCTATCTATCTATCTATCTATCTATCTATCTATCTATCTATCTATCTATCTATCTATCTATCTGTCTGTCTAACAGTCAAACGTTTACATACACATCTGTGTTTTCCATATTTAAAATAACAGCAAAGTCACAAAACCTGTGAAACAGCACAGATGGAAGTTTGGGAATCATGTAGTGATCAAAACATGTGGCACAAATGAATAGCCTACTCTGACTTTAATAAAAAAAAAAAAAAAAAAAACTTCATGAGATGCATCCTGAGGTGTTTTTTTTTTTTTTTTTTTTTTTTTTTATGAAAAAAAGTTTCCACAGTGTAAGAAAAAAAAAAAAAAATCTGTAGAAAGAAAGTCAATGTCCTGACAGAAAATTTCCACCTTTTCCATTTAGTTTACAGACAATTCCTTTACCTTAACCTCCTGAGACCCGGAAATTTTTTTTAGAAAAAAAAAAAAAAAAGTATTTTTTCATGTCATTGCATTGTTTAGAGCATTATTATTTTATTTTATTTTAATTTATTTTATTAAAAAAAAGATATTTCATTCATAAGTTATGCAATGTCCTTGGTAGAGGACATCAGGACTCTTTTTTTTATTATTTTTTAATTTTTACATTTTTTTTTAAAGACATGAATGAACATGCATAGTCAAAAACAATTGATTTTTTTAAATTCACCAATACATTTTTAGTTTTCAGGATCTTCAGGATTTTTTTTTTTTTTTTTTTTTTACCAAACTTTGTATAAAGATGATTCTCAACTATGTATTAAAATAGTGATTTGATATGCCATTTTTCTTTATGCAAAATGTGTGTAAAATGGCCATAAACGGGTTTTCTCATTATATACAATGTATCTATAAACTAAATCTAATTAGCATATTAATGTGTTTTTGGGCAACATGTAATGAAAAAAGAAGTGTAATAATGGGAGTAATAATTGACAAGATTTCCATAATAATATATAATATTTCATAGGAATATTGAAATATAATTTATTTCTCTATTCATTTGTTGTGTCTCCCAAAATGCGTAATAAACATGCTTTTAGTCCCGGTGTCCTCATATGAGCACATGTATGAAATCAACATCCAGTTTCGTAACAGAAAGTCATATTTTGATTTGAAACCCCATAACATTTTCCTGAGATGTTGATTTATTTCACACAGTTTAAAAATTAGTCAGATTTAAATGATAATTACAAAATATTATCATATTTCCATAAGAGTGTCACTAAATTAATATTTAGACATTTTTGAGAGAGTGGTCATGGTGAAACATTTAGTAAAACATTTAGTATCTCTGAAAAGCCCTGAATGTGCTCTGTACAGGACATCCAGTCTTAAAACTGTGGCATGTATAGTCTCAGAGAAATTCACAAAAATATAATGTCCTCATATGAGGCCGCAGGGTCTTAAGAGGTTAAGAAACAACGCAAGCAGGGCATAATTTAAAATATGGGGAAACACCTCTGAAATATCAATACAGAAAAGTCCTTCAAATTAACAAGGTGTTACAGACTTACATTTTACGGACAGTGTACTAATGTATTTTACAGAACTCTTAGAGTGCATGTATGGTGGACACATGATGATGCTTTTCCTTCACTATCTGATTCAACTTCGATAAATGTTTGTAAATATTAGTTTTGTAAAGAAATTCATATGCAAGTGTACATACAAATGTAGATAACTAATTTTACAAACTTAAAAAGTTCCCTCAAAAATGAAAATTGCTAAACATTTCCTCATCCACAGGCCATCCAAGATTATGATGAGTTTGTTTCTTCATCAGGTTTGGAGAAATGTGTCACTGCATCAGTGTCTCAGCAATGGATGCTCTGCAGTGAATGGGTGCCGTCAGAATGAGAGTCCAAACAGCTGATAAAAAACATCACAATAATCCACAAGTAATCCACACCATCAGTTAACATCTTGTGTTTGTATGAATCAAATCCATCATTGAGACATTAAAACTTCAAACTGTTGCTTCTGGCTAAAATACCATAAGAGTCCATAATCCATAATAACGCTTCCTCAGTGAAAAAGTGTTCTGGTCTGAATCGGGAGAGAAATCTGCACAGATCAAGCAGCGTTTACAAGCCAAAACAGCTCTAAACAAATATGTGGCTGGATTTTGATGCGAGAGACAACAGCAGATGCACTTTTTCACTGAGGAAGCATTATTATGGATTATGGACTCGTATTGTAGTTAAAAACATATTGATGGATTTGTTTCAGCTTTTGTCTTCTTCAGATGTTAACTGATGAACTGGAGTGCTGTGGATTATTGTGATGTTTTTATCAGCTGTTTGGACTCTCATTCTGACGGCACCCATTCACTGCAGAGCATCCATTGCTGAGACACTGATGCAGTGACACATTTCTCCAAATCTGATGAAGAAACAAACTCATCCTAATCTTGGATGGCCTGAGAGTGAGGACTTTTTCAGGACATTTCGATTTTTGGGTGAACTCTTGCTTTAAGCATGAACTTTTAGATTAAACACAAATTTGAACTAATTTAGTGAAATGTTTCACTTGTACTGTCACTCTTTATGGCCACTTCACAACTTCTGCATTGTAAAAGGGGAAAAAAAAAGTAATTCAGCTCACTTTCTAGTTATTTACAGATAGGAACCAGGAAGAAAAAAACGCTTCAGGCCAATGGAGTGGTAAGAACAAATATTTATTTATGTCTAAAATCTGTGTATGTGTGTATACAGTATAACTAATGCAAGCTCAACTCCTATATAAAACACTGTTAGTCACATTAACAGTGTAGCAGTCAATCACTGCACTACTTTGGAGGTTAATGGAGTCAGTCGGGTGTATATGTTCATCCACACGTCCCTCAGGGCTCTGAACCAGTGCACTGAAGGCTGACAGTCGACCACAGGAGGTTTAGACATGGGAAAACAAAGCCAGTGATTTAAGAGCATGTTTTTCAGCACACAAGTTATATGTTTAAAGGAATCCTGGAGCATTCTTGTGCTAGTTCAGCATATCGCACCTGCTTTAAAGTTCAAGAAAGACTACCTGAGTGAGGTGTCAAGTTTAGACACACCGTCTGCGTTGTCGTCTGGAAAGAATCACTTTGTTGTTGGCTCATTTGGCAATGAATTATTAACCTGTGAATTATTATCCACCTCCTTGGATGCATATTTAAGTCAATGGCTCCGACCCAGAGCGCAAACAAAGCCTCCAGAGACCATCTGAATGACACTTCATATACTCCCGCAGAACTCAAGACTAGTTAAAGCAGAGAGGAATGAAAAGAAAGAAAGAAAACCAGCACAGGGACATTTTTACGACAGTCTTAAAATTTTATGAACTCTTTTAGGCAAAGAAAGTGAATATCGTCACACCTGCTCAGATCCCACTTTATTATTGCACTGAGCTAAAGGGCTGTTGCCGTGGTAATTGGAGAAACAATGTCTTAATCATCATTAGGCAAGATTGAACAGGTTCTTATATTTACGAGGAGGGCCACACTTTGTTCCTACTGGCTCCTGATTGTCTCAATTAGAGCGGCCGCTTTGGTTTGGCAGCATCCCAAAGACACACTGTCCATCCGCTCTTCACACAGGCATCCCGCGGGGTTACCAGGGGATACGGCAGGGGGCCGAGAGACACCGAAACACTAGATGAGAGCAGCTGTGTGTCTGTGTTTGGGCTGAACTGAGCAGTGCCCTCGCTTAAACACACTGGTTAATCAAACTCACGTCTGACCCTGAGAGCGACAGAGCAGAGCTCACGTTTGACGTCTCGAGGCGTGTTTTCTGCTGACTGGAATGCAGTTTCATATTTATTGATTTGTTGAAAAGAAATTTATTGATTGCAGTTAAAAAAAACAACAAAAACAAAAACAAAAAAAAAACGGTTTCAACGAGATTTGCAAAGCTGATCAATTAATATAATAGTGTTTTTGCTCTAATTTATGCAGATTTTTTAACGATACTGGAGATTTGGGTCATAGACTTAGTAATTTTTATTTTAAGCAAAAAAGAGTACTTATTACGGGAATAATATATACTTAAGTCTGGACTGAATGTCATTTGTATTATAGTTTACATTTATATTAACTGCTATTTGCTGAACTTTAGACTGTTTTTTTGATCCAGTTAGATAGGGATCCAGTACATCTTTATATGTAATTTCATAATTGCTTCTATTGTCTTTGAAATATGGTTAAATATGCAAAATATGGTAGGGTTTATCGCAACCGGCTCACTTTTACAGCCACTCAGTTTGCACTACTGTGAGTCAAAGACATCGCTATCCCCTCTTCCTCTCTTAAGACATCTTCCTCCAACTTGCTTGAGTTTAGGGCTCTTCCTTGATGTTTCAGCCATTTATGCCCATGACATGCATCCTAGTTCCACCCCCTCTCTCCACCTCCAAATTTAAGTATGTTGGTTCTGCCACTGCTCATTCCATTTTATCAATTTCCACCAGGATGCTAGCTCTGTCTGTTTGGTGATGTTTACCAGCTTCCTAGCCTGGTCATCGATCCCAAGAAGTCCAAGGGTCCTCCAAAGCAACTGCCCTGCGAAACCCCTGCAGCCAACCACCACCAGCAGATTCCAAGCCTTCCATCCTTCCTGTAGGCACTCGAGAATCAACTCCTAATATTTCTTAAGCTTACACTCATGTGCTTCTTCTATCCTCTCTTCCCAGAGTACTGTCAACTCAATAAGTACCACCTGCTTGATAACCTTCGATCAGAGCACAATATCAGGTCTGAGACTCATATGGGTTATTTCCTCCGGGAATCTGAGCTGCTTTCTAAGGTCTGCCCGCATCTCCCAGTCGTTTGCCGTGGACAGTTCTCCTTTAGTCTTTATTTCTGTTGCTGTGCTTTCCCCAGACCTAAGGAACTGAATGAAACAAGGCCCTTTACAAAGTTGTCTTGGCTTCTTTTATGCCTGCTTCACCCCGGCAGCTCTCTACCAACCGCCATATATGGAGATTTGATAAATTAGGTAGAGTATCGTATACAGAAGACAACAAAAACTAAATCCAGCAATCTTCCATGATCCAGAAGTACTGCTATTTCAGAACCTTCTCTCGCACATTCTCCCTATCTGGCCTGTTTAGTCATGGCTGCAGACTTAAAGGGGTGGTTGATTGTGATTTCACTTTTTTTATGTTAGTTAGTGTGTGATGTTGCTGATTGGGCATAAACGATATCTGCAAAGTTACGACGCTGAAAGTTCAATGCAAACAAAGATATCATCTTTTAAAGTGTCCCTGTAGAGCATTGTGTTAGCAGTGCAAAAGTTCATGGGTTCAATTCCCAGGGAACACACATACTGATAAAAAAATGTATTGCCTGAATGCACTGTACAGTAAGTCACTTTGGATAAAAGCATCTGCTAAATGCATAAATGTAAATGTAAAATTATGGCAGTTTAATGCCTACAAATATGGCTCGTATAGAGACTACAATGAGTTACTTCCCGGGTTTGTGACGTCACAAACACAGATAAACCCCGCCCCCGGGAACATGCAGCAATGGGGGCGGGGCCATGTTGCGCTGCTGTAGAGAAGATGAAGAGTTGCTGCCATGCCGTCAAAACTAGGGGTGCACGAAAAAATATATGAATCGCGATTCTGTCTTCTAACGATTCTAATGGATTCACGAGTTTCAAAATCAATGTTCTAATCCTGATCCTCGAGTCCCCTGCATCTCTCTCTCTCATTCAGATCATCAGCTCCATCAATGAACTGTGTTCCAATTATACACTTTATCTGTATAGACAGACAGATATTTTTCACATAGCTATGAGAAGCGTTAAACACGGATGCATGTGCGGTTGCCATACTGTATTAAAGCTTTAATCAGGATAAAATTGTATATTAAAAGCTAACATAAGAAGTAGCATTTACAAATAACAGCGTATCGAAAAGTATCAGACAACAACAAACAAAAAACATACCATTAAGAGATGTGCTTGCACAGGTTCTGCTCGATCCTCCTCACTAATATCCTCTGCGTCTCATTCGGGCTCAAATTGAGAACCCATTTGTTACCTTATACTCCTCCACCACTGATGTTACTGGTAGCTGCAGCTTGCTGCCTCTACTAAACAAGCCTATTGAGCATAAGCTTTACAGAACGCCCAACCATCTCCTTAAATAGTTGTTCATCTTCCTTTCCACAGTAGAGGTGAGTACCTCACAGGGACATGCAGAGAGTTCCTCAGGGGCAGGGGCTCAAATGTAAAAAGGGGGCAAAATGAGGGGAACAACAACAACAAAAAAATTATAGGTCAAAAGATTGGATACATTATTATTTTATATTTTTTGCAAGAAGTTACTTATAGTCATCAAGCCTGCATTTATTTGATCAATATTTTAATATACTTTATTAATTTACATTATTTACTTAATGCATTTTATGCAATGCTGATTTATTAGCAATGTTGGAAACCTGTGATACTTTTTTTCAGGATTCTTTGATGAATAAAAAGTTAAATTAGAACAGCATTTATTTAAAATATAACTTTTGTAACAATATACACTACCGTTCAAAAGCTTGAGGTCAGTATTTTTTTTTTTTTTTGAAAGAATTTAGTTTTTATTCAGCAAGGATTTATTAAATTGATATAAATAGTGATAGTAAAGATTGATATTGTTAGAAAACATCTCTATTTTGAATAAATGCTGTTCTTTTTAACTTTTTATTTATCAATGAATCCCAAAAAAGTATCACAGGTTCCAATAAATAAATAAAATAAAATAAAAATAAAATAAAATAAAAATTAAGCAGCACAACTGTCTCCAACATTGATAAGAAATCAGCATATTGATTTCTGAAGGACCATGCATTGAAGAATGGAGTAATGATGCTGAAAATTCAGCTTTGAATCACAGAAATAAATATTTTATTAAAATAGGCCTAGTATAAAAGTATATTAAAATAGAAAAACATTCTTTTAAATTGTAATACTATTTCACATTATTAGGCTACAGGTTTTTCTGTATTTTTGATCAAATAAATGCAGGCTTGATGAGCATAAGACACTTTCATAATGCTGCACAATTATCAAAAATGGTAATATAATAAAGTCTTTTCACGTCCCCATTTCGCCAGCCCACACTTCACATAATAGGCATGTAGGTGGCACTTGGGCTTCATTAACTATGATAGTTTCATCAAATAGTAAACGGTGTATATCATACATAAATGTAAGTGAACTGAATACTGATTACCATTATTGCGACTTTTGGCGCTGCATGGTTTTGTGCAGTGCTTTTGTAGTCATTTAGCATACATTTTCTCAGCGATGTAATTTGATTTATAAAATGAGACAAACTGCAGATCCAGATCGCTCCACAAATAAGCTTGTCTGTCCTATGTAATTTTCAACCGATTTATGAATAAGAACGGAAAATAACCACTCCATTTTACATGATTGTCCAATGAAATTTGAGCTTCTTGTGCCAGGTCATGATTGGTTGGTGTATTATACATGACTAAGGGTCATTGTTGAATGATATATTTTTTTATTTTATTTAAATCGACACACTAGCTTTGACTATTGATGAAAAATGTTTAAAATATTGTTTGGTTTATTTTTTCCTTCCGTCTGCCACGCCCCTGGACTGTTTTGTTGTGGTTTTTGCTCCCCATGTGTGGTTTTTGCTCCCCACTGATTGTGTTAATTTGCTCCAGGTGTGTCTTGTTTTCCCCTGATTTTCTTGTCTTTAAAAGCCCCAGTCCATTCAGTTTGTGTTTGTCGGGTCTACTTGTTGGATGTCGTGTGTTTCCTGTGTTCCTGTGATGGATTTTCCCCTATGATTCCAGTATTAAAGACTGTTCAACATTTCTCCACGTCTCTCTCGTTCCTCCCAACAAATCGTGACAGAAGACCCGACCAAAAACAGTAACCTCCGTGTTTTACCCTCCGTTTTGTTTCCTGTTTTTTCCCAGTGTTTTTCTTTCCGTTGTGTGTCTATGGATCCCCTCCTTCGCCCCGAATTCCTCCTCCTCCTGCTGGAGCTCGAGGACCATACTAGACTGTTCCTGATGCTAGCTAATACTACTAGCTACCCGGACGACGTGCTCTGCGCGTTCTATGACGCCAGCCTGAACACCGCGTGCAGAGCGCTGTCGTCCGAAGATGGTCCTCAAGCAGAATTCGCCGCCTTCGTGGAGTGGACTCTGATCAGATCCACTCCTGACCCAGAGCCCAGCCCACCAACTCCCCGCGGTGCGGAGCATCAGCCCGAGCCCACCGATGACGGAGAGCCATTTCCCGCTACGATCCATGAGCCAGTGCCAAGCCGAGCGACTGAGCGGAAGATCGTCCTGGAAGTTGAGCCCAACACGTCAGATCAGGTGTGAGAGCCGGCGACAGTGCCCATCACGAGGGAGCCAGCCATGGACGGTGTGAGCGCGGAGTGGAGCTCCGCCCCCTGCACCGCGACTGAGAGTGAGCTGATAGGACATCTGGGGCCGCTGGACTTTGAGGGGGATCTGATTGATTGGGACACGGCTATGGAGGCCGACATTCCCCCTCTCCCGTCCAGCCCTCCTTCGTCTCCGGTGGTCCCGTCCAGCTCCGCTCCTCCAGAGCGCCCTCCAGTGACTGCCATCCTCCAGCACCGTCGGGGCAGTATCCCTCACCTCCGCCTCCAGCCTCCTCGGCCCGGACTCCGCCTCGGCCCGTGGACCCAGCGGCTCCACCTCGGTTCCTAGCTCCCTCGCCTCCACCGTCATCCATCGATCCACCAGCTCCACTGGGCTCCCTCGTCCCTCCGGCTCCGCCTTGGTCGGGCGTCGACCCGCCATCGCCTCAGGACTCCGCTCCTACGGCTGCACCTCGTCGCTCCGTCCCACCGGCTCCGTTGGGCTCCTTCCTCCCGCCAGCTCCACCTTGGTCCTCAGTCGCTCGGGCTCTGCCGCGGATCTCCGGAGCACCGTCTCCGCCTCGGTAGCCAGAGCCCTCGGCTCCACCCTGGCCCTCGGGATCCTCGGCATCCCCCTGGCTGGTTGGCTCTCCGTCTCCGCCTCGGGCTCCTCCACCACCTGCTCCGCCTCCGTTGGTCGGCCCCCTGGAGTGCCCCCCCCCCCCCCGCACGTGTCTGGTACCTCATAAATGTGCAGTAGCCAGAGCAATCTGGCTAGGACTCCGTACTGGTATCCCCAAGCCTTATGCATCCCGGGTAAACCACTCTTCTACAGGAATGTCATCCAAGTTTCAACTTCCTCAAACATTTCCATCACACTCTGCCTGTCATTGAGGTCTGCCCTGTACCACTTCCTCAAGCCATTCACTGGCTTTTTTGAATGATTGGAATAGTGTCCTCTTTGATCTTAAAGCGAAACCGAACCTGGACACACCTATTCCTCAGCACCAAACTTCTTGACTTTACAGGTTTGAACTCCATCCTTGTCCAATCGGTGAGCTCAACCAAATTCTCCAGCATCCATCTTGCTTCACGTACTGTTCTTGCCGTAATTGTCAAGTCATCCATGAATGCTCGGATGGGCACCTGTTGAGTGCCATTTGCCAGTACTGCCCCCTGATGTTACCTCTCTGCTGTCTTGACAAGGAGGTACATTGCTGCTGAGAACAGGATGACTGAGGATAACTGACTGAGATAGGGTGACTGTGTTGGTTCCACTAACATATGGGGTATTGTTCCATAGGCGTTGGTCAGGTCAAGCCACAAAACCACCAGATTTTCATCATCATGGTTCCTCTCTGCATCTTCAATCATTTCAGAGATTACACTGGCATGCTCAAGACAACCAGGAAGCCCCGTAACTCCAGCTTTTTTAACTGATGTGTCCATAGACTTGTTATTCAACATGAAAGTGGTCTCTCACCTCTGAGCCAAAATCCCTAAAAAAGATCTTACACTCCACAATGAGGAGTGATATGGCTTCAATGATATGGTATAAGTTGCTTCCTGAGCCTTTCTCACTGCTTGTACACCTTAAATGGTATACCATTTGGTCTTGGGGCTGATCTTCCTCTGGCTTTCTGAAGCTCTCCCTTTCCTTCATCCATCCCCTCCTGTCTCTACGGTTGCACTCAGCTTGACGTAAGATCTTAATGCTTTTTTGAATTTCAGTAAGAGCTGGCTTCTCATCTTCTGATAATTCACGGAAAGCCTTCCTTAGTCTCCCTTCCTTAGATAATCAATGTCATGGCACTATAAGCTTTTTACCCAAATCTCCTGCGCTCACTGCCTGCAGAACCTGGTCCACATTATGATCAAACATTTTCCACTCCTTCTTTGCTGCTGCAGTGGGCCAGCTCACTGGCTCTTACCGGGCATCTCCTGCACTGCTTGTGCATCCGGAGCATTATCACTCTCACTCTGGTGTCTTATTCCCTCAGATACTTTGACGATGCCGTTGCTGCCCCCCACTTTGTCACATGGCTGCAGATTCTGGGGACTGTGGTTTGCCTCCTGCCCCGAACTCTCCTCCATCTCACCAGGTCACCCTATGTGTTGCATACTGCTAGTAGGTTGCGAGCTACTTCATCTCTATCTGGTGTCTCTACAGACTCCTCTAATTTCTGCATATCCTCCCACATCCGAAGACCTGGACTACATCACTTGGCTCTTTCAGCGTCGATTGTCCATCCTGGGTGGTCATAACTGTGGTCTGTCCTGTGGGTCGATTATCCTTTCCCGCTCTCTCATGATCCAAGGGACTGACTCAGCATGGTGCAGAGGGAGGTTTGTAAGGCAGAAGAAGATAAATGGCATGTTAAGTCTGCAGCCATTAATACACAGCGCAGCTAATTGAGGTGGGAAAGTGTGTGAGAGAGGGTTCTGACCTGGCAGGACATCTGGAGCATGGGCGACTGCCAGATTAAGTTTTTTTTTTTTGTGTTCCGTATATGATGTTCTACCTACTCCATCAAACATCCATACATGGTGGTAGGTAGAGAGCACCAGTTGTGCACTCTGTGAAAAGCCAGCTAACCTTCAGTGTGTCCTCTCCTCATGCAGGTCAAGTTTGGTGGATGAGAAGTTTCAGTGGTGTCATGATCGAATTTTAACTCAGCTGGCTGCCGGGGTGAAGCAGGTATGAAAGAGGCCAAGACAACTTTGTAAGGGGCCTTGTTTCATTCAGTTCCTTAGGTCTGAGGAAAGCACAGTAACAGAAATAAAGACTAAAGGAGAACTGTCCACGGCAAATGACTGGGAGATGCGGGCAGACCTTAGAAAGCAGCTCAGATTCCTGGAGGAAATAACCCATATGAGTCTCAGACCTGATATTGTGCTCTGATCGAAGGTTATCAAGCAGGTGGTACTTATTGAGTTGACAGTACTCTGGGAAGGGAGGATAGAAGAAACACATGAGTGTAAGCTTAAGAAATATTAGGAGTTGATTCTCGAGTGCCTACAGGAAGGATGGAAGGCTTGGAATCTGCTGGTGGTGGTTGGCTGCAGGGGTTTCGCAGGGCAGTTGCTTTGGAGGACCCTTGGACTTCTTGGGATCGATGACCAGGCTTGGAAGCGGCTGGTAATAAACATCCCTGAACAGACAGAGCTAGCAATGGTTCAGAATGCTGCAGCTAGTCTGTTGACCAGTAATCAAAAATTTGATCACATTACTCCCATTTTAACTTCTTTGGACTGGCTACCGGTTAAATTGAGAATTGAATAAAAAATTGTAGTTTTTAAATCATTAAATTGCCTAGCACCAGGTTGTCTTTCTGTCACGCTACATTCCCAAAATCCATATAGGTCCCTTAGGTCTGGGGATTTTGGATTAATTTCTGTCCGCAGGTATAGGCTAAAACATAGAGGGGACCGAGCTTTTGTGATAGCAGGCCCTAAACTACGGAATAGCCTACCAGTATCAATACAAACTATGTCATCTCTCTCTATTTTCAAATTAAAGCTTAAAAATCACTTATTTACTGTGGCTTTTCAAAATTAATGAATTATTTATTTTTGTGTATTTTATTTTATTAATTGTAATTTGTTTGCTTTTATGTATTGATCATAATTCTCTATACAGCACTTTGGTCAACCTTGGGTTGATTTAAAATGTGCTTTATAAATTGAATGAATGAATGAATGAATGAATGAATGAATCCCAGTAGATATGGATAAAATGGAACAAGCGATGGCAGAACCAACATACTTGAATTTGGAATTGGAGAGCGGTTGTGGAACTAGGATGCATTGAAACATCTCTATCATGTATTTAAATGTATTTGTAATTACACATTTATAAGGACAAAGTTGCAATTTAGTGCATTTAAAATATATTAACCCTAAACATAATACTGGAAAATACACTGTGGTTACAATTAAATATCATCAAGTACTTTACATGTGCTTTAGTATGTTAGTCAACATTTCAAAATATGTGTACTTCTTTAAGAAAGAACATACGATTATTTAAGAATGATTTAAAATGTACTAGTAAAACTTCTAATTTCACTTTAATACAAAGTGCAATTTTTAAAAATGCACTTAAGTGTGTTAAAAAAAACACGTGAAAGTGTCCAGTATATATATATATATATATATATATATAATGTATATATAATTGTAAAGGTGGATTCAGAATATCATGAGCAGACTGTTAATGTCTTGTGTGCTACGCGTTTATGTTTTGATTGAATTGGATGTTTGTCAGCTGTAGTTTTTGCTAGATTATTTTACTCCTCTGCAGATCCTCACCCCTTATTTTTCCTGTATGCAGCTGAAACCTGTTCCTCAGAGTCGTGTGATTGTATCTGCCAGATTCCTGAAGCCCATCAAAGAACCTTGTGCAATATTGTAAGTACTGTTTATTTATTTTTTAATCAAATATCTCTGTGGGATACTAAAAAGCTTAAGCTATTAGTTCACTCAAAAAATGAAAATTCTGCCACTGTTTATACTCCCTCCTGTTGTTCCAAATCCATTATGCGTTTTTTCTGTGGATTTTTTGAGGAATCGTGTTGCTTTTTTGCACACAGCGATCACTCACAGTGACCACAGCGGTCAGGCTTCAAAAGAGAGAGAAAGAGAACAACTGGAAAGTTTGAGTATAATACTACAAACTTATAAATGCCAAATTAAAAAGTGTCAAAACCACATGTATTGTTTGTATTTTGTGAGAAAATAGATTTGAATGCTCAGATTTTGTTTTATACCCAAAGTGACAAAGCTTATTGTGATTATTGCATGGTAGGCATGCTACAAATAAATATTTGTTCACGCAATAACTGAAAACAACCCAGACTAAAAGACCTCAGTTAATCCAAATGAAGACCAATTAAAACTGAGAAACTGATATTATTATCCAACACTAGCATCCACAAATCTGACATGTTTTCTTGTAGTTTATCCTCGTTGTGTGTTTGAAATAGACACTGACAAATGGTCAAATCATTCGGCTGTTTGGGAGTAAATATAGATGGCATTTTCAGTTTGGCTTGAGCTATTATTTTAGAAGTTAATGCACCAGCACTATTTCTGTATTTATGCACAGATGTACCGTATTCAGTCATTCTTTTTGTTTCTTTGTATAATCCAAGCTAATAAGGAATGTTCTTACAACTTCGGTTAACATTCTGACAAGGTTCTTTCACAATCATGAACAAATAATTTTTCAGTACTGTTAATAAAATGTTTGTTCAAAGTTATCTGGTCTTTAATAATGTTTTAAAATGTTAGCACAAAACATTGTTTCAGTTGAACGTTCATCTAACAAAAAGGCAGCTGCAAACAGCTATAGATTCTATTTACACTGTTAAAATAGCAGGATTTTCTGCTATTTATACTACTTATTGCAAATAGTGGCAATTATCTGCACCTCTGTATTGTAGTACATTATACAACCCCAATTGAAGTTGGGACATTAATAATAAATAAAAGTTAAAGAGAATGAACAAATCACATATTCTTGATTTTATTGCATTTTAGAAAATGTCTCAACTTTTCTGGAATTGGGGTTGTAAAACCGTACGCAATAATAATGTATTGAGTTTAAATGATCAAAATGCATGCCACCTTATTGATACAATAAAGCAGTGGTGTAGTCTAGTTTTTTTGTAGTGGGTATACTCTGATGTTTCCTGCAGTTACTCACCGTCCCAAAGCGACACCCCATAAGCACCACCACACTTATTCATGCAATATGCATCTACATGTAACTGAGAGCATTCTGTAAAACTTCTTATGTGATATCAACGTGTCAATTTATTATTAATTTATTTATTTTAAGAAACAGAAGACATTAACAGCCAATGATATTTACAGCTGGGGAGACTGGACTGATTTTCTACTGTTTAGTGTTAATCACTTAACTCAGCCAGTTACATTTATCTTAAGAATATGGTCCCTGGAGCACAGGCTTTATCTGCTGGCAATTTTCAATGCACATTTAAGAGTGTCTGTTTTTAAATTACCTAGCCTGGCTTTCAGTCCACAAGACTGGTCAGGAGTTCTTATCTCTCTCATCATCTGAAACAAGGAGATATAAACATTGTATTCAGTTTAACTGCTGTACACAGACACACACACATACACAGTATCTGTGTTATCTCTCCCCTTCTCCCGCATTCACTGATCCACCACACTAATGTGACTTAAGTTATTAGCTCGTTATGTTGGCTAGAGAAAGCCAACATACTGTTATACTATTTAAACTTCATATTATTCCTCTGAGACCAAGAATTTCCAACTGTACTGTATATCCTCCAAGGGCTTTAATGCTACAGGCACCAAACTCTTCAGAGACCTTGGACCTGATCTGTAGTTTGTTTCTATATATTTTCTAACTGATGAGACTTACAGTTTTTGTATAAATAATTATCAAAAATCAAAAATTTCCCATAGACTTGCATTGGCTGAGCAAAATTGCCCTCTAGAGGACAACTGCAGTCCACTAGAGGGAGCCACAGGATAAGAAATCCCCTCATTTACTTTCGTTTTCAGTCAGTTAAATTAACAAATAATTGCATACTTTCTCTTTATGCTGCCAAGCAAAGCTAACATATTTGATCATGACCAGGTCAGGTAGTGACTATCTGATGTCGAGGCCAGTGTGGAACACGCTCGGGACAGTTAACTGATCTGTCACTGCTCCGATGGGGACACTGGTGCGTCCTCACGAAACGTAATCATTTGCATGTTGTTTTAAGCCTTGCTAATTAAATCATTCAAGCGATTTGTGTCATCTGCTGCAGCTGAAGCAGCAACAGCTTCAGAGGCAGACTTACGAAAACACTGAAAAAGTTTGTTTTCATTTCATATCTCCTTTAGTGATTCACATTCAATGCTGCACAAGAGTTGCGCAATTACACTGGTCATCAACAGAAACACGGCGTGATTTTCAAAAAGTCGGTGCTTCGCAACACAGACAGGGTGAATTTATGAATGAACGTGTGAAAGTTCTGTTACAAAACTATGTTGTTATGTTTCCTTGCGCTTTTTTTAAGGGGGTATACGGAAATCTTTGACCTTTCCTAGTGGGTATGCGGCGTATCACATAGACTACACCACTGCAATAAAGCCCTCCCTAAACCTATCCCAATCCTACCCGATACTTTATTTTCAACTTTTTTGATTATTCCCTTCATTTTTATTGAAAATAAATGTCTTTCTGATGTGATATGAGATTTGAAAAGGGAGTAAAAAAGTTTGTCAAAAGGTGGATTCGAACTCGGGTCGAACGCGTCAAAAAGACTACAGCATGCACTTTACTATCTACACCACTGGAGCTGTTGTTTGATATGCATCTTCTGTAATGACTAGCCCAATCACACATTGGTGGGTGGAGTTAGTGTAAATAGCCTCTGCCAACAAGTGGTGTGTGTGTGTGTGTGTCTCAGTGTTGTGGCAAATGGAGACGTCCTGAACCCAGCGGTGAGGTTGCTGATTCCCAGCCGTGTGATTGGGCAGTTTGAGCGGATTCTGGAGATGGTCACGGAGAAAATGGGCCTGCGAATCATCGGGGGTGTGCGGAGGTACGCAAGCGCAAGAAATGAATTAAGTTATTTGTGTAATGACAATTACATTGAAGTGAAATGAAATGAATTCATATTTGTGCTCAAAGCATTTTTTTTTTTTTTTTTAATCTAGAAAAAATTGTCTTTGTATGCCGGCAGTTGCTCATTAAAATCATAGTGCAACTCTTAATGTTTGCAGGTGATTTGTACACCTGTAACAGTACTGTTTTTAGAGAGACTGCCTAGAATACAGTCATTTAAAAAAATCAAGTTTGTCACCGTCTTGTCATCATTTTGATTTACTTTCATTATTGTGGTTCCCTATCTGTCGCTCACTACGAGTTATGTCGTGACGACATAGGGGATTTACTTGGAAGCCCCAATCATCTCTGACTTTAAGAGAAAACGCCAATGAATATTGGCTAGTGGATTTTGCATACCTGAGCCACTCCCTGCCCTCACGGGTATAAATAGGCGGCAGGTGCATCCACTCATTATATTTTTGCTTCGGAGCCGAGTGGATGAACGTGTTGATCTCCACAAAGCCTTTCATCATCTGTCTGGAAGCTGTTCTGGTTGGCGTTATGGTGCGAACAGCGGTGTCCCTGTCTGCAGCGATTCCCCTGGGCACTTCAACTAAAAGAGCAATTTCCTAAAAGAGCAAATCACGGTCGGTTCGCGTCTTTTTAAAGACGCCGTTCCGGCCGTGTCCTCTTGGTTGCGGTCGTTTCCTATCCTCCGTCGACAGCCACGATCGTTGTCTTCAGTGTCTGGGCATCCAGCACGCTGAAGCTGCGATCGTGGATGGTTTATGCGCTCGTTTTGAGCGTGTAACCATGACAGCGCTGCGATCGCGCCTCTCTCTCCTCACGGGGATGAGAGAGGCTCCCTCTGTCACTACCCGCGCTGGCTTCTCTGCTACGAGCAGAGAACCATCGGCTAGTGCTCTAGGCAATCTGAGGGTTACAGTGAGAGCTTTTCCGCCGGGCCAGTCCCCACGGACCTTTCACTCCTCCAGCAGCAGCTGTTCTGTGCGGCTCGCCGGTGATTCTGCTGTGCCGTCTTACGGTGCGCTCAGCATTTCATTCGGCGCGCCGATAGAGGATCAGATGTCGATAGCTGCATCGGGGGATGGGCAATCGTCCTCTGAGGATGAAGATTCGGCGGGGCTGCCCCCCTCAGGGGTTGCGGCCGCCGCCGAATCGGACCCAGAGTTGACGGTCGTGCTTTCCTGGGCCGCCGCGAGCATCGGGCTGGAGGCGTGCACACCTCTCAGTCCCGAGTCCTCGCGGTGAGATGATTGGCTCCTCGGCACGGGCCGTGGCTCGCGACCACGCCCTGCCCTGGTCCCTTTCTTCCCGGAAGTGCACGAGGAGCTGATGAAGTTGTGGACGGCCCCTTTTTACGGCCAGAAGCGGCTCGTTTGTCTCCCCCATCCTCGCTACCCTCGATGGCGGGGCGGCTAGGGGGTACGTTGACATTCCCCAGGTGGAGAGTGCGGTTGCGGTGCACCTGTGCCTGCAAAACGCCGCCACTTGGCGGAATCGTCCTCGTCTCCCGTCCAAAGCCTGTAAGCTGACGACCGCTCTCGCGGTCAAAGCTTACAGTGCTGCGGGCCAAGCTGCCTCTGCTCAGCATGCCATGGCTATCCTGCGAGTACACCAAGCCAAGGCATTAAAATGCACGAGGGTAGTACCAACCCGAGGTTGAAGCAGGAACTGTGCTCGATGACTGACCGTGCCCTACGGGCAACGGAAGTCACAGTGCAGTCCCTCGGGAAGGCGATGTCCACACTTGTGGTCCAAGAGCGCCATCTATGGTTCAGCCCTGCTGAGACGAGCGATGTCGACAGTGCGCTTTCTCGACACTCCTGTCTCCCAGGCTGGACTGTTCGGCGACACTGTCGAGGACTGTGCCCAGCAGTTTTCGGCAGTACAGAGGCAGACCGAGGCCATCCAACACATCTTGCCCCGGCGTGATGCGTCGTCTGCCACCGCTCCACTGCAGGGCAAGCCCCGGTCTGCTTGTCGCCATGGGCGCCCTCCTGTGTCCCCCAGAGCCGCTCCGCCCCGTGCTGAGGTAACACCTAGGCCGGTGCGTTGAGCCTCTCGCAGGAGCACAGCGCCCCCTGTGTCCCAGCCGGCCCCTAAGTCACCCAGGAAGGTGACAAAGCGGCCCTGACACAGGCAACCCGGAGATGTGGGAAGCTGCTCTTTCTTGGGAGATGGCGAGGACAGCGCCGCTCCTTCCCCCGGAGGAGGGCCGGGTGGAGAATCTTCTGTTTCTGTTCCGCCGCTGGCTCAAGGTACCCACATTGTCAAAGAAAGAGCAATTTCCTTTTCCTCCGGGTCCTCAGGCTCCCGGGTCGACAATGAGTGACGCGATGCCTCCTCACTCTCGCCCACGAGCCCCCTCTCTTTTGCCAGTAGCCAAGAAGTTGCGGTTGGGAGACGCAATGCCTCTTCACGCATCTCTGGCCAGTCCCTCCGGGGATGCGGGGAGTTCCGCTGTGATCGGTCAGAACGCGATGCCTTCTGGGCTATCCAGCTCAACTCCCTGCCGCTGCACCACCGCGGGTATGTCGATTGTTCCCTTGGTGCCACTCGCACGGAGTTTGGGGGCGTGGCTTGCGCTGCCCAACCCGTCCCGCTGGCTCATTCGCACAATCCGACTCGGCTATGCGATTCAGTTCGCCAGGCAACCTCCCAAGTTCAGCGGCGTTCTCGAGACTTCGGTGGCAGACCGAGACGCACCTGTCTTGCGTGAGGGGATTGCTGTCCTCCTGGCAAAGGATGCAATCGAGCCGGTCCCTCCATCTGAGATGAGGCAGGGGTTTTACAGCCCCTACCTCATCGTACCCAAGAAAGGCGGTGGCCTTTGGCCAATCCTGGATGCACCTAGCCCCAGGATTGGTTTGCAGCGGTCGACCTGAAGGACGCTTACTTTCATGTCTCGATATGGCCTCGACACAGGTCGTTTCTACGGTTTGCGCTCGAGGGTCAGGCAGGGAAGTACAGTGTTCTCCCCTTCTGGCTGTCCCTGTCCCCCCGTGTCTTTACGAAAGTCACGGAGGGCGCTCTTGCCCCGCTATGGGAAGTGGGCATCAGGATCCTCAACTAGCTCGAGCATGGCCCGCGTGCGAGAACAGTTGTGTGATGACAGGGACCCAGTGCTCCGGCACTTAGCCAGCTGGGGCTTCAGGTCAACTGGGAAAAGAGCAAGCTCTCCCTCATGCAGAGAATCTCTTTTTTCGGTGTGGAGTTAGACTCGGTGAGTATGATGGCGCGTCTCACTAACGAGCGTGCCCAGTCCGTGCTGAACTGCCTGAGTTCCTTCAGAGGCAGGACGGTGGTACCACTGAAACCCTTTTCAGAGGCTCCTGGGGCATATGGCATCCGTAGCCGCAGTCTTGCCGCTCGGATTGCTTCATATGAGACCACTTCAGCACTGGTTACACTCCCGAGTCCCGAGATGAGCATGGCGCCGCGGTACACTTCGTGTGAACATCACACAGGAGTGTCGCCGCTCCTTCAGCCCCTGGACGGACCTTGCCTTTCTACGGGCCAGGGTGCCCCTAGAACAAGTGTCCCGGCATGTTGTTGTCATGACAGATGCCTCCAGCACGGGTTGGGGCGCTACATGCAACGGGCAGGCAGCCTCGGGGCTCTGGACAGGGCCTCGACTGCTTTGGCACATCAACTGCCTGGAGCTGTGGGCAGTGCACCTAGCCTTGCGGCAGTTCCGGCCACTGCTTCTAGGCAAGCACGTGTTGGTCTGTACAGACAACACTGCGGCTATCTCGTACATCAACCGGTTGGGAGGTCTACGATCTCGTCGCGTGTCACAGCTCACCCGCCATCTCCTCCTCTGGAGTCACACGCAGCTCAAATCGTTGCGTGTCCACATTCCGGGGGAGCTCAATCGTGCAGCCGATGCGCTCTCATGACAGCTCACGTTCCCCGGAGAATGGCGACTCCATCCCGAGACGATCCGGCTGATCTGGAGTCGATTCGGGGAAGCTCAGGTAGACCTGTTTGCTTCCCGCGAGTCCTCCCACTGCCAGCTGTACTTTTTCCTGACTGAGGGCCCCCTCGGCACAGACGCACTGGCACACAGCTGGCCTCGGGCTCTACGCAAGTATGCGTTCCCCCAGTGAGCCTGCTTGCACAGACACTGTGCAAGGTCAGGGAGGACGAGGAGCAGGTCCTGTTGGTCGCGCCGTACTGGCCCACCCAGACCTGGTTTCCCAAACTCATACTCCTCGCGACAGCCCCTCCCTGGCGCATTCCTCTGAGGAAGGAACTCCTTTCTCAGGGGCTCGGCACCATATGGCACCCGCGTCCAGATCTGCGGAACCTCCATGTGTGGCTCCTGGACGGGACGCGGCAGACTTGAGTGGTCTACCACGGGCTGTGAGACCATCACTCAGGCTAGAGCTCCTTCAACAAGGCAAGCCTATGCACTGAAGTGGAGTCTGTTCGCGAACTGGTGTTCTTCTCGTCGAGAAGACCCCCGAAGGTGCACGATTGGAGTAGTGCTTTCTTTCCTGCAAGAAAGGTTGGAGCGTAGGCTGTCACCCTCCACCTTGAAAGTGTATGTGGCTGCTATTGCGGCCCATCACGATGCAGTGGACGGCCGGTCCCTGGGAAAGCACGAACTCATCGTGAGGTTCCTGAGGGGTGCCAGAAGGTTAAATCCTCCTAGGTCACCCCTGATGCCCTCCTGGGATCTTTCTGTCGTCCTGGCTGGACTTCAGAGGGGTCCCTTTGAGCAGCTGGACTCAGTTGAGCTGAAATTTCTGTCGGCTAAGACAGCGCTCCTGACCGCGCTCACTTCCATCAAGAGGGTCGGGGACCTCCAAGCATTTTCGGTGAGCAAAGAGTGCCTTGTGTTCGGGCCGGCCTACTCTCACGTTGTCCTGAGACCCCGGCCTAGATACGTGCCTAAGGTTCCCACCACGCCCTTCCGCGATCAGGTGGTGAACCTGCAAGCACTGCCCTTGGAGGAGGCAGATCCAGCCTTGGCGTTGCTGTGTCCCGTAAGAGCACTGCGCATATACGTGGACCGCACCCGGAGCTTTAGAAGCTCTGAGCAGCTCTTTGTTTGCCACGGAGGTCAGCAGAAAGGGAAGGCTGTCTCCAAGCAGAGGTTGGCCCACTGGATAGTGGATGCCATCGCCTTGGCGTACCAGTCTCAAGGCGAGCCGTGCCCCCTGGGGGTGAGGGCTCACTCCACACGGAGTGTTGCCTCCTCCTATGCGCTGGCACACGGCGCCTGTCTGACAGACTGTAGAGCTGCGGGCTGGGCGACACCGAACACCTTCGCGAGATTCTACAGTCTCCGCGTTGAGCCAGTTTCTTCCCGTGTGTTGGGTAACAGGTAAGTGGCGGGAAGAGCTGGCCGGTGTCACGCTTGCTGCGCCATTCCCCCTCACCCGGGGATACGAGCTCCTTTTTCCTCCACGAGTTCAGTTCCCCGGACGGCGAACCCTGGTGGAGTTCCTCCAGCACCCCCGGCAGTCAGACTGGGCGGAGCAGTCTGACGCCAGGCCCAGTACTGGTGTTAGCTCGCCCGGGTCTCCGGTCAGCCCCTGTACTGGGCTAGGTGTCCGTATGGCTTGATTCCCTTCGGGTAATCCCATATGTGTATTCTTCCACGGTAAGGTTTCCCTCACGGTAAACCCGTGTCTTCCCTTGACAGAGCCTCTGTCAGGCCCTGCTGGCAGCTCTCCTACCTACCCTAGGTAGGATCTGCCCCAGGGTCCAGTCGTATGTAGTACTGCCCCAGACCTGGGTCAGTCCATATCAGTGTCTCCACATGTTACCTCCCTTCGGGCAGGATGTGGCCTCCGTAGCGCCCTTCTCCGGAAGGCTCGCTTCCCCGTCGTTACTGCCAAGCTGTAACAACAAATAGGAAAGACTTGAAGCTATCTTTCATTGAAGGTCGAAATCCCTTCCGACTTCTGTGGGAAAAGGAACAGCGGCTTGGCTATCTCCAGCAGCGATGTACTCAGTGGTCCCTGCGGGCACCAAGGTTAGCGAATTTGCGCTGGGGCGATGGGAAGGTTGCGACCTTTGCATGGCATTTGTCTGTCACGCGCTCGCTTGTCAGCATCTGCATGCCACAAGGTTGTGACGGGGTTCAGGTTGTGGCGCTTTCCATAGGACCCCTATATCGTCACGACATAACTCGTAGTGAGCGACAGATAGGGAACGTCTCGGTTACGTACGTAACCCTCGTTCCCTGATGGAGGGAACGGAGACGTTATGTCCCCATGCCACAATCTTGAACCATCGCTGGTTTCCAGGGACTCGTTCTCGGCTCCTCAGCGTAAAACCTAATGAGTGGATGCACCTGCCGCCTATTTATACCCGTGAGGGCAGGGAGTGGCTCAGGTATGCAAAATCCACTAGCCAATATTCATTGGCGTTTTCTCTTAAAGTCAGAGATGATTGGGGCTTCCAAGTAAATCCCCTATGTCGTCACGACATAACCTCTCCGTTCCCTCCATCAGGGAACGAGGGTTACGTACGTAACCGAGACGTTCTCCAGGACACACTGTAAAAGTCTGAAATGTTCATGAAAAGTTATTTGGATGCTAAGTGCCCTTTTCTCATTAGGGGAAATGAAGCATTTCTGAGCTGTATTTACCTAATCAATGCCTTTGACATCTTTTCTTTCAGCCTGTACACCTTTGAAGGGACTCTCGTTATGGATGGAAAAGAGTTAGAAAACGGACAATTTTACATTGCTGTTGGCAGAGACAAATTCAAAAAGCTTCCATACAGTGACCTGCTGTTCAATAAACCCATCGGCATGAAGAGAGTGAATGGGTAAGAGAAAGCAGCATTTTCACTAAAGATGAAGGATGTTTTCAAACAGAATGTGACCGAATGTGATTTCAGGTCTAAAGCTGCGTCGTTACCGCCGATATACCAATACAGAAGGCAGAATGGAGATGTGAGTACAAAAACATTATAATAGCAAATGTTTGCATTGGGTTTTCAAGTGTTTAATCTTTGAATATTGGTATTGGTGTTTTGAGGTGGGGAACCATCATCTGAGTAAGTCTGAGTGTGGACAGGAGAAGAGCAGTCCTCCGGCGCAGAGCTCTAAAGAGCAGCTGTCCTCTATAGTCAGAGAGATCTCACAGGCCAAACTCATGAACATACGCAAGAAGAGGAGTGGACTCACGGCTTCACAGGAGACTCAGGACAACGGTAAGACATCAGCACAACATCTGAAACCAAGACATTCATATGAAACATCTGCCTGACAAAAACAGGAGCACAGTATGTAGAACTAGAGTATATACTGTTCAAAAGTTTGAGGTCAATCAGGTTTTTTTGACGTTTCTGAAAGACATCTTCTGCTCACCAAGGCTGCATCTATTTGATCAAACACAGTAAAAATTGTGAAATATTATCACAGCTGTTTTCTATGTGAATATCTGATAAACTGTAATTGATTGTTGTGATCAAAGCTGTATTTTCAGCATCATTACTCCAGTCTTCAGTGTCACGTGATCCTTCAGAAATCATTCTAATATGCTGATTTGCTGCTCAAGAAACATTTCTGATTATTAGCAATGTTGAAAACAGTTGTGCTGCACAATAATTTTTGTGGAAACTGTGATACATTTTATTTTTTCAGGATTCACAGATGAATAGAAAGTTCAAAAGAGCAGCATTTATTTGAAACAGAAATCTTTTATAGCATTATACAGTGCCTTGCGAAAGTATTCATACCCCTTTTTTTTT
Organism: Spinibarbus caldwelli; assembly: GCA_039654775.1. Classification (NCBI taxonomy): domain Eukaryota; kingdom Metazoa; phylum Chordata; class Actinopteri; order Cypriniformes; family Cyprinidae; genus Spinibarbus; species Spinibarbus caldwelli. The sequence continues at coordinate 1,186,990 of CM077226.1, read as the reverse complement.
TCATGTTTTTCTATGTTGCTGCCTTACGTTAAACTGGTTTAAATTACTTTTTTTCCCCCACATCAATCTAGACTCCATACACCATATTGGCAAAGCAAAAACAGAACTGTCACAACTTTGTAAATTTATTACAAATAAAAAACTGAAATAAGTTCATTGCATAGGTATTCATACCCTTAACTAAATATTTAGCTGAAGCACCTTTACAGCCTTAAGTCTTTTTGAGTATGATGTGACAAGCTTTGCTCATCAGCATTTAGCTATTATCTGCTATTCTTCTCCTCACCTCTTCACCTCTCAAGCTCTGTCAGGTTGGACGGGGGCAGATGCACATTTTCAGGTTTCTCCAGAAATACATATTTGATTGGGTTCAAGCTCAGGCTGTGGCTGGGCTACTCAAGGACATTCACAGAGTTGTATATAAGCCACTCTTGCTGTGTGCTTAGGGTCATTGTCCTGTTGGAAGGTGAACATTCTGCCCAGTCTGAGGTTCTGAATGCTCTGGACCAGGGACGATTCTAAGATTTTCATTTTAGGGGGGCTCAGCCCCCAATGAGGGTGTAATATATGTGTGTGTGTGTGTGTGTGTGTGTGTGTGTGTATATATATATATATATATATATATATATATATATATATATATATATATATATACACAGTGGGGCAAAAAAGTATTTAGTCAGCCACCAATTGTGCAAGTTCTCCCACTTAAAAAGATGAGAGAGGCCTGTAATTTTCATCATAGGTATACCTCAACTATGAGAGACAAAATGAGAAAAAAAAATCCAGAAAATCACATTGTAGGATTTTTAAAGAATTTATTGGTAAATTTCTCGGTAAAATAAGTATTTGGTCACCTACAAACAAGCAAGATTTCTGGCTCTCACAGACCTGTAACTTCTTCTTTAAGAGGCTCCTCTGTCCTCCACTCGTTACCTGTGTTAATGGCATCTGTTTGAACTGTTTGATCAGTATAAAAGACACCTGTCCATAACCTCAAACAGTCCAACTCCAAACTCCACCATGGCCAAGACCAAAGAGCTGTCAAAGGACACCAGAAACAAAATTGTAGACCTGCACCAGGCTGGGAAGACTGAATCTGCAATAGGTAAGCAGCTTGGTGTGAAGAAATCAACTGTGGGAGCAATTATTAGAAAATGGAAGACATACAAGACCACTGATAATCTCCCTCGATCTGGGGCTCCACGCAAGATCTCACCCCGTGGGGTCAAAATGATCACAAGAACTGTGAGCAAAAATCCCAGAACCACACGGGGGACCTAGTGAATGACCTGCAGAGAGCTGGGACCAAAGTAACAAAGGCTACCATCAGTAACACACTGCGCCGCCAGGGACTCAAATCCTGCAGTGCCAGACGTGTTCCCCTGCTTAAGCCAGTACATGTCCGGGCCCGACTGAAGTTTGCTAGAGAGCATTTGGATGATCCAGAAGAGGATTGGGAGAATGATGAAACCAAAATAGAACTTTTTGGTAAAAACTCAACTTGTCGTGTTTGGAGGAGAAAGAATTGGAGTTGCATCCAAAGAACACCATACCTACTGTGAAGCATGGGGGTGGAAACATCATGCTTTGGGGCTGTTTTTCTGCAAAGGGACCAGGACGACTGATCCGTGTAAACGAAAGAATGAATGGGGCCATGTATTGTGAGATTTTGATTGAAAACCTCCTTCCATCAGCAAGGGCATTGAAGATGAAACGTGGCTGGGTCTTTCAGCATGACAATGATCCCAAACACACCGCCCGGGCAACGAAGGAGTGGCTTCGTAAGAAGCATTTCAAGGTCCTGGAGTGGCCTAGCCAGTCTCCAGATCTCAACCCCATCGAAAATCTTTGGAGGGAGTTGAAAGTCCGTGTTGCCCAGCGACAGCCCCAAAACATTACTGCTCTAGAGGCCAAAATACCAGCAACAGTGTGTGAAAACCTTGTGAAGACTTACAGAAAACGTTTGACCTCTGTCATTGCCAACAAAGGGTATATAACAAAGTATTGAGATGAAATTTTGTTATTGACCAAATACTTATTTTCCACCATAATTTGCAAATAAATTCTTTAAAAATCCTACAATGTGATTTTCTGGATTTTTTTTTCTCATTTTGTCTCTCATAATTGAGGTATACCTATGATGAAAATTACAGGCCTCTCTCATCTTTTTAAGTGGGTGAACTTGCACAATTGGTGGCTGACTAAATACTTTTTTGCCCCACTGTGTATATATATATATATATATAAATATATATATATAGAATAAAAAAAATGTTTGACTAATAGGAGTGGTATACTAAACTTACAAACAAAAAAGTGCAGTATTCCACTGTATTTAATAGATAGGTATAACATATAGGCCTAACTGAATAAGCCAAATACAAGTATTCATGATCTCACACACACTCACCTGTTTACTGTACATACACAAAACTTTACTGTTTGCATTTCTAGTACAACCCTCTTTCCTTAGCTCAAGTATGCAAATCTTTTTGCCACATGCACTGGAATATATATTACATTGATTGTTAAATTTTCAAATTAAAATTGCAACATGATCATTTTATAAAGTATGCGTTCATATGTGCTTCATATTCACTGGAGGAAACAGCTGTGGTGTGATGATGAGGGGTGAACGCAGCAAAAAAAGGCTACAGTAGATGGGGAACCGATTGCTACCCTATGATATTTTGTAAACTGTATTTATGACAAAGAACAGAACTGCACAGATGCAGATATTATAACAATCTATCGATAAACACACACCTTGTCCTCTGTTTCTTGCTCTGCGCCGCCGCGGTCTGTTGATTGAAAAAGAAGGCGCTGAAAGTTGGGGAGGAGCCAATGGAAGTCTGCTGTCGTTTTCATGTGAAGTTTAAAGGGGACTGAGGCGATCACGCATTTTACAGTTTATGGAGCTTATCGCAAAATTTTAGGGGGGCTGAGTAGTCATTTTAGGGGGGCTATAGCCCCCTTAAAAATGGTCTAACGGCGCCCATGCTCTGGACTGGGTTTTCATTAAGGCTATCTCAATATTTTGGTGCACTGATCTTTTCTTCTACTCTGATGAGTTCCTCAGTCCCTGCCGCTGAAAACAGCTCCACAGCATGAGGCTGCTATCAGCACTCTTTACTTTTGGGATGCTACTCTGCAGGTGATGAGCAGAGCTGGTTCCCTTCAAACATGATGCTTGGAATTGAGATTAATCAGACCAGAGAATCTTGTTTCTCACAGTCTGAGAGTCCTTTAGGTGTTTTTTTGCAAATTCCAAGTGTGTTTTCATGTGTCTTCACTGAGGAGAGGATTGAGTTTGGCCACACAGCCATAAAGCCCAGATCGGTGGAGTGTTGCAGTGATGTTTGTCCTTCTGTAGGTTTCTCCTGTCTCCACATATGATCATGGAGCTCAACTAGAGTGACCATCAGGTTCTTGGTCACTGCACCAACCAAACCCCTTCTCCATCAGTTGCTCAGTTTGAAGAGATGTCCAGCTCTAGGCAGAGTCCTGGTTGTTTCAAACGTCTTCCATTAAGGGTAACAGAGACTACATGATTCTGTGAACCTTCAATGCAGCAGATTTTTTCTTCTTCCTCAGATGTGTGGCTTGATGCAACCCTGTTTCTGAGCTCTACAGGCAGTTCTTTTGACCTCAGGGCTTGGTTTTTGCTCTAAAATGCATTATCAGCTGTTAAACCTTTTATTAAGATGTGTATGCCTCCAAATCATACCCATTCAATTGAATTTGCCACAGGTTAACTTCATTCGAAGTGTAGTAACATCTACGAGCAAAATGAATGCTCCTGAGCTAAATTTCAACTGACCCAGATACGAGTATGACTACTTATGCAATGGTATCATTTTAGTTTTTTTATTTTTAATAAATTTGTAAAGATGTTAAAAACCTGTTATTTTTTTTTTTGTTTTTTTTTTGTTTGTTTTTTTGCTTTACAATTATGGTGTATGGAGAGTAGATTGATGTGGAAAAAAAATAATTTAAAGCAGTTTAACTTAAGGCAGCAACATAACAAAAGGTGAAGAAAATGAAGGGGTATAAATACTTTCGCAAGGCACTGTAAATGTCTTTACTTTTGATACATTTAATGCATCATTGATGAATAAAAGTATTAATTTCTTTGATGCTAACATAACAAAAATGGTAACATTTTACAATAAGGTTTATTTTGAAAACATTAGCATAAAAATAGCAATATGTTTTTACAGCATTTATTAACCTTTGTTAAATGATGTTAGTTTACAGTGCATTAACTAATATTGACAGATACATGTTTTAATTATAATATGTTTTAGTCAATCAATGTTGAGATTAACTTTAAGATTAATAAATGCTCTAGAAGTGTTTTTTTTTTTTATCTTTAGTTCATTTTTAACTAATGCCAACAACCAAAGAAATATTTCTGACCTCAAACTTAAACATAAGACTTTTAGAAAGAATGTGCAAAAAACTGTACCTTTAGTTTGTCACCGTCTTGTCACTAGTGATGAATTGAATTGAAATAAATAGGTTCAGTAATGCAACACTATAAAATATCATAAAGTTGCATCATCTATGAGCGTTTTTGCTGTTTTTGCCAACTTTGGTGATGAGTTTGTGTCTGTGTCCGCGCGTCAGGTTCTCAGCAGCCGCTATTGTCTGATAACGGTGATGTAATTCTCTGAATCTTATATAAAGCGCTTCCCTGTGTGAGCATGAGATGGCACTGCTGCTCTGTGAGTGTGCTGCTCATGTGCTTGCTGTGGCATGAGAGGGATTACATCATGCTCCTCACCACCATCACCACCACCACCATCACCATCACCACCATCATCACCATCACCATCATCATCATCATCATCATCATCATCATCATGTTTCCTCAGATTGCTGCTGGAGGTGTGCTATCAGCGCCACGCTCCACTGCACGTGTCTCTTTCCACAACATCTCACCAAGTGATGACATTTCAGTGCAAAGAGAGCCTCGCAGAGATCGTCTGCAAACGCTATTAGTCACGCTCCAGATTCTGAAAGAAATTTGATTCATACTTAAATTGCTGTGGTGAAAAATAAAGATCAGGAATAAGAGGTTTGGCTGTGAGGGGTGTCACGTAATGAGCAGCGTTTTATCTGGAGCGTCCGTGTGTGTGTGTGTGTGTGTGTGTGTGTGCGTGCGCGCGGTGAGTGCAGAAGTGTCTCTCCCTCATTAACACTCGAGGTCCTGCTGGTACCCAGGTGGCCCGATACGAGCCTATTAAATCTCCATGGTGATGAAGTCAACAAAAGCACATCTCTTCTCTTCTCCATGCTTCCATTTCTTAGGCCGAGCAGAACGTGTTTCTGTGTGAGACCATTCTTACGTAATCTGTTGTAATATCATATCTTATACGCAGTGTTGGGGAAAGTTACTTTAATAACTTTAAGTAATGCATTACAATATTGGGTTATTCTGTGAAAAAGTAACTAATTGTGCTACTTAGTTACTTTTTATAGAAAGTACTGCATTGCTTTACTTTTGTATTATTTTTTGCCACCTGTGCTGGGCTTGCTTATTTGTTGTTGTTGTTGGTTTTTTTTTTTGGTTTTTTTTTAATAACAAAAACCCCAAAAGTTATAATTTTTGACTGTAAAGGCCCTTCCACACCAAAAGTGAAATAAGCCTCAGGCTGAAGGAAGTGTCTCTGCACTCTTGATTTCTCTCAACATGCGGATAGGAGAGCTGTCAGTCAATAAATGGGAAAACAAAGTGACTTGCATTGCTTTTTTGAAAAAGTAACTCAGCTATTTCATTGTAAATTTAAAAGTAATGCATTACTTTAGTTACTATTGTGTAAATAGTATGAATGTGTAGCTACTGAGTCACATAATAAATGGTAAAGTCTGATTTTTTTAATGGTAAAATATTCTAATCCTATCCTACCTTAATATTCAGCAGAGGTGGAGAGTAACGAAGTACATTTACTTGAGTACTGTTCTTGAATACACTTTTTGAGTATCTGTACTTTACTTGAGTATGATATTTTCTGGAAACTTTTGACTTTAACTTCACTACATTTGAAAGACAAATATCATACTTTTCACTCCACTACATTTCTATCAAGATCATTGAAGTAAATAGTTGTTATTATGTAGCAGGTTTGAAAGTCAGTGGGTGATTTTTTTCTTCTCTAAAATGTGATTTGTTGACAGTCTATCAGTAAACACTCTTGTAGGGTAACGTGAAGTGATTTCCCTGCATTTTTTGAACACTGACCAGTTGATATTTATGTACAAACAATCAATAATAAGAAGTTAACATTGTGCTATATCTTAGACACAATATTGTCTGATATTGCACAATTGTGTAAACGAAAATATTACCTATAAAGCCTCAGAAGAACTGTTGTGGATCTCCTAACAAAACACAGTAGGTGTTTGACTTGAAGCAGCACTGCACACACCGTTCTGTGTATGACATCAAAGTGCCATAAGAGCGATTAGAGAGCATTTTTGATTTTTTTTTTTTGTTTTGATGTCAAATAAATCTGTTGATGTTTTGCTTTTTTGTTTAAAAAAAAAAAAAGAAAAAAAAAAAAGAAAAACCAGCAACAGTGTTGCCGTTGTAAAATTACACAGCTACAATTGTTTTGCTGGGTTTTAAAGCAGGTTTGATTTTTGATTTTTTTTTTTTTTTTTCTTATCAGCCAGAGCTGTGTGAGATCATTGCCATGCTGCTTTTGAGGGAGTGGGTAGGGCTGATATTTATTTATTTATTTATTTTTTGTCAACTCACTTGTTTAATTTCTATAAGTTTTTAACATTCCAAAAGCTCTTTACTCCAAAGATACTACGAGCTAGTCAGTGTATTCAGTAGGCGTAATATAATGTAAGTTGCTTCAGAAGCATAAGGTATTGCAAGTATTACATACAACAATAATTAAACAGTACGTTGACATAAATAAAAAAAGATAATTTACTTTTGGTACTTAAGTACTTTTAATTGCAACTTCTGGACTTTTATCTAAGCAAAAATCAGTCTTTACAACTTTCACATGTTATGGAGTAATAGTGGATCAGCAGTATCTACTTTCACTCAAGAAGTGGAGTTGTGTACTTTGTCCACTTCTGATATTCAGAGACATCTATAAGTAAGCCATTAATACAGGAACAGGACTATCTAATTGTCTGAGCAGTTGAAAACAAGTGGACTGTTTGGGAAAACCTGTTTTTAGAAATTAAACACTTAACAATATTTTAATTCTCTCATACAAATAGGTAAATTTATTAGTCCCATCTTGATTTTAACAAAAAATGTGTAAATAATTTAAGCACTCGTTTCATTTCTGAAAGAATCAGAATTTTTGAATGAATCGGTTGAGTGAATCATTCAGTGACTCACTCATAAAGACAGGCACCTGTTTCGTTCCTGTGTGAATGTGTCTGAAATCACATACTCTTTGAGGTTCTTTTAAATATGTAATTACTTCGCGACCTTTAGAAAGTATGTTCTGTATGGTATGAATTTGTCTGGTATTTGCATGTAACTTGGATTTACTACATATAAGTCATGTGACCTACTGTACCAGCATCAGTTGCATCACTTCACTGCCATTCACAACTCCTCTCCCATTGCCTCATGAGATAGTAAAGTGTCCATTGAGTGCACACATCAGAATCTCACCGGAAGTAGAAGACTTCACTGAGCGGAACGTTTTATGTGTAAAAGCCTACTTACATAATCTGTTGAGTTTTAGCATAAGAACGATTTTACACAGACACTTGTTATTTTTATTTCATGAATGAAGACTGTAATGGCTCTGACTGCCAGGAACATATTCACCAAGGTCATTTCAGGTGGTGATTTGAGAATGACAGAATCAAACCAATTACCAAATGGTAATAGTGAGTCAGTTTAACCATATCAAATTGTAAATTAATGAAGTTTCCAATGTCGCAAAAGTCTGTGTTTGATTCCTTCATGCAGCATATAGGGTTACAGAACCATGGAGTTTAGTTGCCTGTTTAGTGCTCCGTGATGTAATCTTCAGCATGACTAGTCCTGCATTATAGCACTGGTTGTGTTCAGGTGTGTAGAGCAGCGTTTTTCTCATTTCGGCTGCTAATAATTGAGTTTCAGGATTCAGGATTGGTAGTAGTCTGCCATTTGACATTATACAGTGAACATACAGATCTGTGCTGAAATACTGGGTCTAGTTTAAAGTAAGTGTTGAAATGACCAGCAAAAATCCATCGGTGTCAGAATTGCGTGGGTTTACACGGCTAATTATTATTAGGAAAGTTACATAATTTTAATGTCAGTATAGTTACAAATCTCTGTACATATGATTAGAAACAGAAGACGATTTAAATTAAAAGGCAAGAGATCAGACACATCACAAGCTGCTTTTGTTATGATGGGCATAAAATGTCAAATTAAAACAAAATTAAAATGAACCCTATTTAAAGGTGTACTCAGTCATTTTGTGTATGTTGCTCTTTTCAATACGGCAGTCTTGTGTTTACACTAAGCATAGCACTAGCAACATCAAAGTCATGGGTTCAATTTGCAGAGAAGGCATGAACTGATAAAAATGTAAACATTTGATGCAATGCAAGAGCACTTTGGATAAAAGTGTCTACCAAATGTGAAGGTTTTCAGCAATGATGATATAATGAATTGAGATGTAAAACTTTTAAATGAGGAAAAATTACAGAGTGAACCTTATTTAGTTGAAAACAATAATTATTAATAAAATGATTTTTACACATGCATTTAAAATGTCAATGAATCATAAAGATGTTTGAGTAAAGCTTAGTCTTTAAAGCGCCACTCTCGATGCAGGAAAAACATTTAGTCGCTCTTGCGCTGATGAATATCCCTCTTTGATAAATAAACCGTCCATTAGAAGGCAGGAAACGGCGTGCTGGAAAATAACACTATGTGCATACATTTGAATATCAATGTTTCCCGGAGAATTTGACACCATTAACGAGGGAATCTAACAGATGGCACAAGTGTTAAGTGAATGTAGGGCAAATTCTCCAATCGCATGGCATAATGAAGTCAGAGAGGCTGGTGGAGGAGACTGAGGACGTGTGGATGTGTTTGAGAGAGAGAAGGAGGAATCGTCCCACTCCAGTAATGACAGGGAGGATCAGAGGAGAGTGGAGACGAACGAGAGCCGCTGATGGCTTTCACACTTCAGTATCTCAGGGCTCCTGGTGACAATCCATCCGCAATACTGTAATAATGCTGAAATAGGCCATTAAGGTGCCTCTCTCTGTGCCTCACTTCACTGATCAGACCGTACGTGTGTGTGTGTGTGTGTGTGTGTGTGTGTCTGAGGTCTTTCAGCACCTCCGAACAGACTGAGATGTGACAAGTGCTAAAGTCTTGCTCGCTTCTAATTAGATCATGGCCTGCAGTGATGACAGTAATGTAATATCTGAACCAGAGGCAAGAGACGAGAATAAAAGAGGATTTGGAAGAGGGAGACAGATCCTTCTTTAAATGTAGAAATGTCATTTTCTTGTCACACTGTCTTTTCCTCATTCTGTGCATGATTTTGTTTTCTGTGTCCTATACCAGCGTGATCTCATTAGTATTTGAACATAGACATACTGGAACATAAACTGTATGTTTTTGTTGTTGTTGTTTTTTTTTTTTTAAGTGAATAATATGGCATTTCTCAGTAATACTATATAGGCCATTTCTAAACATAAAAACATAAAGGCTTTTACAGTATGGATGTGCAGCTGCTGAGATGTACAATTAATGATTTTTTTTTTTTTTTTTTAAATGGTAAAATATTTTAGTCCTATCCTACCTTAATATTTAGAGCCATCAATAACTAAGCCATTGAAACTATCTGAGCAGGACTATCTGACCAGCTGAAACTAAGTAGAGTGTTTGCCAAAACCTGTTAGCTTTCAATACACACACACACACACACACATACACACACACACACACACACATATATCTGGTCCTCATGCCGGACAGGACCCAGCTGAGAAAGATGAGAATCACAACATACCTGTCTTTAAATAGTGTATGAAATATTCATGTGTACAATTAAGCCTAGGGCTGAGTTAGCATTTGGTTTAGGATTGACCCATGGATATATGATACTTTTTCAGAACTGTCTGTTGAAATTCTTCTGAAAGAGGCTGCTGCACGTGATTGGGCGAGACGGAGGCCTGTGTAACAGTTGCTGGGCGGAGCTTGGGCGATTGCCTCGGTGGGTTTGCTGTCCGCTGGTAACAGCGCTCTTATAGGAGTCTCCTGTCTGCCTCTGACAAATCAACAGGAACACAAGAAAACGCTCCAGCGAATGAAAGTCAGCACCGATTAACCCGCCTCCGCTTTCTGTACACACTTAGACAAGGAGGAGGTGGTAATCAGTGCAATTTTATGCAGTCCTCCCACCAAAAGCATGGGGGTTTATTTTTGTCACAACTGGAAAATTGCTTTCCACCAAAAGGCACCGTGCGCCTTAAAATATTCCCAATTAAGCCCCATTGCGGAGTGATTCGTACTGATTATACAGTGTGAAGGCCATTAAAGACTGAAAATCCCAGCAGTGACTTCCATTGTGAGCCAGAATAGCTTGACGTTACTATTATAGGTGAAGAAATTGCTTCTTGAGAGCTGTGCTGTCAGTCAGATGGGCTGCATTAGTGCTCTATGTTAAGACTTTCACTATTGATTTATATACTATTTTAAATGTTGTGTATTTGTTCTCTATGTTGAGGCCAGAATATCATAGAGAAATGGGATCTTTTATATTGGTTTCACTCACATTTTCTTCTGAATAATGCAAATTATTATATGTATGCAGTGTAACACATCTGGAAATGCTGCCACAGAAGCCAGAAATCATCTATCTGTTTCTTTGCCCTTGTGCTTTATAGAAAAATAACAAAACACCTCATGTTGAATATGTCTCTTTCATTGTTTGCATTCTTAATCTGTAATCAGAGACTGAAGGTTACATGCTTTAATTTAATGGCACCATAGAAGCTTCAGTGGAAGTATATTGTTTGGTGGATATAATGAAATATAATTGTGCCGCCACACGGTCAGGTTTTTGTACAATGTTTTTTAATGATTAGGTATGGTCATTGTTGCATTTCAAGGCTTTCATCTATTTAGAAATCTTGTCTTTGTTGGTTTTCTCAGGTTCCCTCCTTGATTTTTCCTGTTATTTATTATTATTATTTTTTTTTTTTGTCATAGTGTAACCATGTGGTTTTGCTGTGAAATGAAAAGCTGGTAAATGTCATGTCCACGAGGTCAGTCGTGGTGAAGTTTGGTTGAACTCTAGTCTTCATGTGTTGTAGGTGACAGCGTTACAGTCGTGTGTTTATGACACCACGGCAGCCTGTGATTAAATGTGCTCATTATTCTGGCTATCAGCGTGTTAAAAGCTGCTTTTATAAGCAAACAGCTGGATTTAATATCCCCCCAGCTCTGTTATGAAAGGGTGAGGCTGCCAAAGCGAATGAGCCAATCAGTACATCTCTGTAATGCTTCCCAACAGCCTTCACTTATGAGAGACAAACAGATGCTGGAGGTGTAGAGACAGTCTTCCTCATGAACCGCAGAGCAGACGCTCATCACGCCACATGTCTGACATACAGCCTTTATGATGCTCTGAATGAGGCTTATTGGATTAGCAGAAAGAAATCATATTCTGTCGTTTTAGAGCATGTTGAGAAAGCATTTCTGCACGTTTGTAGAGTTGCTCGTGACTTGAGAGACTAAAACTGTCGAGGAGCTGATGAGTTCAGTAGCATTTATTCTGTTTTTGTTACTGCTACTGTACCTGCAGTATGAACTGCATTAATGCCACCAGAACAAAAGCAGATCAAACTAGACATTACATTTTTCTGAAGAAAATATGACTTTTTAAATGACTTTTCCTTCCAGTCTCTGTGGTCCTCTGGTCTGTAAATACAGCTCTGGTCTCTCACACACTTTGCATAATAAGTAGAATTCATTATGATTTCAAATCAAATTATAACCATTAAAAATCAAAGTCTCAGCATTTTCCTGTAATGTCACCAATGCCCTGTTAATGTTACTTATTTCGATAAGCAGCACAGCTCAGTATATTAACCCTTAATTGCATAGTTGAGGTGAGGTCATATGTTTACACACACCTTGAAGAATCTGTATGTTAATAATTTGATTTAATTTGAATTGAATCTTTTTTCCCCCCATATTCAAATATAGTCCACAAGACAAAATAATAACCAAATTTACACACACACACACACAAAGAGTTCTCAGTGTGAAAAGATGGATCTCAAAATCATAAAGTCAATGTTGAGAATATATATATATATATATATATATATATATATCACATCCCTAATACCTGTGTACTTACATAGTAACTAGATGTGTATCTAGTATGTAACCACAGTGTAAGTACACATTGGTTCATAGTTATCTACAGCTCTAATGTTTGTGTAACTACACATATGTAACAACCCACTGAATGGTATGTGTAAGTACAAATGTGTAACAGGACATTGGTAACAATGCTTTTTGGTAATGAAAGTACAAATGTGTAACAGGACTAACAGCACTTTTTGGTAAAGAAAGTGTTACACTTTATATTAAGTAAACAGTTCCTATGGATTTACCATGTAATTACTCTGATGTTACGTAGCAGCGGCCAATAAGTTAGGCTTTACATATGAATTGTGGTAGGTGTCCAGAATGTTACACTTTATATTAAGTGGACAGTTCCTGAGGAGTTACCATGTAAGTACACTGGTATTACAGTGGTGCACCAACTCTACCAACTCGAGATCCAACTCCTCCCACTTTACATATCCCTAAACCTACCCATCTCCACCCCCTGGATCAAATGGTTCCAATTACTCTTATACATATTATTGTTACAAAATCTAGTTATATAATTCCTGTTACACGAGTACTTAGTGAAGTGAAAACAGTGTTGTTACTAATGTCCTGTTACACATTTGTACTTACACATACCATTCTGAGTGTTGTTACATGTGTGTAGTTACAGAAATATTACAGCTGTAGATACTATGTACCAATGTGTACTTACACTGTGGTTACATACTACATACACATCTAGTTACTATGTATGTACACAGGTATTAGGGCCATATAAAGTGGGACCTATCTATCTATCTATCTATCTATCTATCTATCTGTCTATCTGTCTGTCTATCTATCTATCTATCTATCTATATATATATATATATATATATATATATATATATATATATATATATATGTATATAGGGTACCACAGGGCTAAAGTTGTAGTTTGATATTATTTTCATCTCAACCACTAGATGGCACAAAAAATGGCGTAGCACTTTCCAAAACATCTGCTTTTCAAGATGCATGTGTATATTTTTCTGATCTTTGACGCGATCGCAGGCTGCAGCGCAAAGTTGATTCTGTGCTTTATTGATCTAATATTTTATGTTTTTTTAAAATGTTGTAGATTTAAGTAGCAAATGAGAATCGCTAAAGTTAATGCATATATTTTGAGACAAAGGTCTTCTTTATGATTTTCAGTTTTGTTTAAGATAATTAAAGCAACAGTTTTTAAATAACGAAAGAATATGTAAAAGTATGGTATTTGGGGTAAAAAGTGCCCCTGCTGTTGTGGCTAGAGGCGCACAGTTATTAACATGATAATTAATAGATCGCTGACTTTTCCATTTGTTGGCATGACATGGTTAGATTCAGATGGTAAATATCATACTCAGTTACTTTCGTAACCTCGGTTCCCTTAGAAATGGGAACGAGTACTGCGTCGTAAGACGCTTGTATGTGAAAAACTCTTTTTTCCTCTTCAGCTGAAGCCTTTTCAATCACGCAGTGAAATTGCACGTCCATTGGTTCGTGCAGTGCTATAAAATCGAACCAATGGCTCGGCGGCAGCGCTGAGCTAGCCTATGGCTATGCAGCCCGCCATAGGCCGCCGAAATGGGCAGGGTCTCTGGCTATATAAGCGGCCGCTTCGCCACCGCATCTCAGATTTCTTCGAATGAAGCGACTGAGGTGTGCAGCTCATAGCACGGCCAGGAACACAGTACTCGTTCCCATATCTAAGGGAACTGAGGTTACGAAAGTAACCGAGTATGTTCCCTGTCGATATGTTCACTCAGACTTCATCGTAAGACACTTGTATGGGAACCAGTACAATCACGCCGTGCTATGATGGGGAACGACTCAAAACCAAGACTCACATGGGAGAAGACCCAGGGGAGTCAATAAAATACACCAAGCACAGGCTGAGCCCTCAGGGTCATCCGTGGCCTGGGTGTCGTCCCGTAAGTATACCTAATGTCCATATAATATGGACCGCCCAAGTGAAGGAGGGACTTGAACAATGTTGGTCAAGTGAACCCATAAGACTGCTTAACTAGCCGGAGGCGGTGAACTAAGCAGAAAGGACTCTGGCCTGCAAGGCAGGGATGTCCAGGTTGTAAAACCTTACAAATGTGGACGACGAGGACCATCCGGCCACCTCACAAATTTCCGAAATGAACACCCCACTGGACCATGCCCAGGACGAGGCAATGCCTCTGGAATGGGCTCTGACTCCAATGGGGCACTGCAAGCCCAAGGAGGAGTATGCCAGGGTGATAGCCTCCACTAACCACCTGGAAATTCTTTGCTTCGTAACAGGGCGACCCTTAGTGCAGTTACCGAAGCTGACAAAAAGCTGTTCTGATCTCCTGTACGAGGCAGAACGCTCCATGTATACCCTCAGGGCCCAGACGGGGCAGAGCAGGGACAATTCCTGATCCTCAACAACATGTTCACTCCTTGGTTCATTTTTCCCGGCACATGCGTCGCCTTCAGTGAGCGCAGATTGGTCTGAGCCCCAACAAGAAGGTCATTCACCAGTGTGCAGAGGCGCTTCGAGACGAGGCCACCCTGGTGATTTATGTATGACACCAAGGACCTGCTGTCTGAGCGTATTAGCACATGGTGTCCCCTTATGTCCGGCAGGAAGAATTGACAGACACGGCACACTGCTAGCATCTCTAGGCAGTTGATGTGCAGACCCGACTCTTCTTCGGACCAAAGACCGAAGGTTGGTTTGCCTTCGCACAGCGCTCCCCAACCCTTATTGGAAGTGTCTGTTGATATGCCACCCCCTCGAATGCGAATCTCAATAATCGTCTGTGATGGGGGGCTACCTAGATGTGAAAGTATGCGTCTTTCAGATCCAGAGACATGAACCAGTCCCCTGGGCATATTTGCGAGAGGATCTGCTTCAATGTGATCATCTTGAACGACCTTTTACCAGGGTGTGATTCAGGAGTCTGAGATCTAGAATAGGTCGCAGGGACCATCTTTTCTGGGTACGAAGAAGTAACGGCTGTAGAAGCCTGATTCGCTCTGTGCTGGCGGAACGACTTCTATGGCTCCCTTTACCAGCAGATTCATCACCTCTACGCGCAGGACTTGAGTGTCCTCGCTGCGAACTGTGGTGGTGACCACACCGCGGAAGTTTGTTGGTCTTCGAGCGAATTGGAGTGAATAACCTCGTCTTATTGTAGCCATTACCCACTCTGACACACCGGGGATGGCCTGCCAAGAGGTTGAATAGGCTCTAAAGACTGGCTGCATAAGGGCAGGATGCTTAAGGTAGGCAGAAGAGGATATTTGCTCTCTTTTCGAAAATGTATGTGTTTTGTTTTGTCTGCTATCACCGCGGTTGGACGCTCGGGCGCTAGAGTGGGCCCGTGGGGAACCAATAACACACTTCCCTCTGCACTCAGCGCTGAGCGGAGTGACAAGAGGCACATTAGAGGCTGGTTATGGGGTGGTCCAGCGGTAGTGAGACTCGGGCCCCTACTCTTTCTGCCTGGCTGATCAGGAGGACTTCAGAGGCACCGGATCCAAGGCGACCTTGGGCCGGGGTCCTTGGCGCTTCGGGAGGGGGTAGCGTCTTGCCGAGCGGGAAATCCTACAATGTGATTTTCTGGATTTTTTTTCTCATTTTGTCTCTCATAGTTGAGGTATACCTATGATGAAAATTACAGGCCTCTCTCATCTTTTTAAGTGGGAGAACTTGCACAATTGGTGGCTGACTAAATACTTTTTTGCCCCACTGTATCAATACTGTGTGTGGGGTAAAAGACCCCCCTTGCCTCCTCATACATTTATAAGACTTTTAAACAAAATAAACAACTGAATGATTCATTTTCACACAAAATCTGTTGCTCCATTAATGTTTAATACAACGTATCAATTTTTTCTGCAGTTATACATTTTAGGCGCAGTGAATAGCACATTTTTTCTTAAGGGGGGCCTTTAGCCCAGTTGTACCCTATATATAAGTAACAAATTAAAATGCAAGTGCAGTGCAACCCCAGAGTGTAAAAGTGAAAATGTGTGATTAATCTGTGTCTGTCATACATATTTCATACGGTCTCTGTTTTGATAAGGTTATGAATGTGATTGGTTGCCTCTGCACATGTTTTAGTCCTCATTTGCATAAGAGCAAAATCATCTAACGCTTGTGATGCCAGGTGCATGCGTACCAATCGCATTTGTACATTTTACCATATTCTGATGTTTGGCTTGATCAGGTCTGCTGTAATTGATTTGCACCGGATCTGTTATGTGTCACGTGATGTAAGAATGGAAGTGGAGCTGCTCACACACAGTGATGTGAAGTTGAATTCATGACGGCTCTCTTGCACTCACGTCGTTTGCTCAGTAACATTATGTAGATGAGAGAAGGCTATTTCAGGCCTTGGGAGGTCTTTATTAAAATAATCCATAAACAGCTGATCTAGTAGCATGTAAACAGCAGGACGTGTTCGTCTCTGGCCCACGGGAGTTCGAGAGCTCATCCGAGCCGCACGCCTCGACAGCAGTGTGAGTTCTTGACTCACGGCTGGAGCTCTGAACAAACTGAGACAGACTAAATCCAGAAGAACTGTGGAGAACAACATCTCCAAGACGCTTCAAGAAACCTTTCTTCAAGGCTACAGTACTGTTAAAAATTTTAGGCACTTGTTTAAAAATGCTGTAAAATGAGGATGCTGTCAGAAATAATGTCATAAATAGATTATCTTGATCAATTAACTTCTATTAACTAAATGAAATCAACATTTGGTGTCAGCATCCTTTGTGTTTAAAGCAGCAAATGCTCTAGGTGCACTTGAGCAGAGTTTTTCAGGAGCTTTACATAAAAAAAACTATAAAAGTATCTTGATGCTAAAATAACACATGGAATGTTTTATCCAATGTTCATATTTTTGTTCTAAAAAGTTACAGCAGATTAGTGCATGTTTAAATAAATAATGTATCATTTGCATATTTAAGCATAACATCTTAGAAAACATCACACTGGGTCACACTTTAGTTTGGGGATCAATTCTCACTTATTAACTAACTACTAACTCTGACTTTTGCTCTGAATAAACTCCTAATTTGCTGCTTATTAATAGTTAGTAAGGTAGTTGTTAAGTTGGGGTAGGACTAATAGATCTAAAATATGATCATGAAGAACAAGGCATTAATATGTGCTTTATAAGTAGTAATAAACAGACAATATGCATGTTAATAATCAACTAGTTAATAGTGAGAATTGGAGCTAAACTAGAATGTTACCAACACTTAATATAATAAATCAGCTCTAGGGAAGTATGGTGATATTCATCTTTTTTTGTTTTTACCTTGTTCACCTGGGGTTTTTGAACCTCTCCTAGTGCCAATAAAATAGTTGATATATTTAATATTTACTTTAATATGTGAACTGTATTTAGTCTTTGTGTGTATTGAACAGTTTCTAGCTGCTTTTACATTGCACCGTGACACACAGTCATAGAGAACAAGAGTGAAGAGAAGCAGTGTTTAATTAGCAGAGGAATAAAGGCTGCTAACTAACAGCAGTTGTGTTGAAATGGAGTCCCTCCCATCCACCGCTTTAATGAAGGCAGGCTTTAAAATGCTGTATTTAATTTGATTTAGCATTTTTATGAGACGAGCCCTTCTCTCAATCACATTTAACTGTTTATTGTTACATTAGTGCTCCTTCTTACAGTCGGGCTTTTGGACTACAGTTAATAAATGTGAACGATTTCCATAAAATATTCAAAGAAGCCCATTATTGCTACGCCGGCTCATCTCCGCTGCTAAACTTCAATCAGTTTTGCATTTGAAACACATTAAATGCCTGGGTAAAACGCTATCATCTGCACAGCAATATTTTTATAGCCGCTATTGGGGAAAGCGTGAACTTATATGAGGTGCATTAATTCTGCTGTTTAATTATTCAGAGCGTATTGATTTCACACGCAATCTTTGGATTTATTACTCATTAAGTATTTAAAACACTCGTGTAATTTTCTTGTTTACTAGCGAGTACAATGGTGTGACTGTAAATCTCGCAAAAATAATTACACAGAAGCGTCGAAAGCTAATGGTCATTTTACCAGCGACTCTGTAATTAATTCATGAGAGGTTTTAATAAGAGTGTGATGTATGCACATGCTCGTTTAAGGTCTAAGACTAAATTTACTAGATATGACACACTGGTCTATAATGTTGATCATGATCATTGTTGATTTAATCAGTAAAACCATTGACAGTTCATCCATTTAGATGATATATCTTGATATTGTTAAATATGAATTTCTTCATTTATTGTTTGCTGTCTTTATGAATTGGAAACACAGAGTGTGAAGCAATGAAAGCCATTGTATTTTGTATCTGAAAGTGAATGTGAATCCTGACCCCTGGGTGGCGCTGGCGTCTCATGTTTCTGTGGTGTGTGTTTGTGCAGATGATGGAGAGGACAGAAGAGCAGAAGATGATGACAGATCTTCACCGGTCCAGCAGGTGAGGAGCTCCAACCTCATCATGATATCAGAAAACCCAATCGACACGCATGTGATTCAGTTCATAACTGAGTTCCTCAGAAATCACCACCTGTGTTAAAGTACTGAGGATATGTGTCTAAAACAATGCAGTCAGATGTTTGGATGCTGCTACACTAAAAAAAAAGTGTATATGCTTATACACACACACAGGCGGTCAAATTTTGGATTAATTTTAATAATTTATTTGATTGAAAATACTGTATAAACAGTGAAATAGTATTACTATTTCAAATAGCTATTTTCTATGTGAATATCTGTTAAACTGTAATTTATTTCTGTGATCAAAGCTGAATTTTCAGCATCATTACTCCAGTCTTCAGCGTCACATGATCCTTCAGAAATCATTCTAATATGCTGATTTCTGATTATTATCAATGTTGAAAAGAGTTGTGCTGCCCAATATTTTTATGGAAACCGTCATACATTTTATTTTTCAGGATTCACAGTTGAATAGAAAGTTCATTTATTTGAAATAGAAATCTACTGTAACAAATATCTTTACTGTCACTTTTAATCAATTTAATGCGTCTGAATAGAAGCTTTTTGGTCCCACTTTATATTAGGTGGCCTTAACTGCTGTGTACTTACCTTTAAATTAATCATTTGGTACAATGCACTTACTGTGTATGTACATGTTTTTACATTGTCCTTATATTTTGAAAAATACTTGCATGTAATTACATCTGTAATTAATTTCTGTAATTACATTTATAATTACACTGTTGACCCATCCCTTACACCTTAACCCACCCTTAAACCTACCCATACCACTTAACCTGTGCCTAACCTACCCGTATCCCACCTCAATAGCAGCAGAAGTGTTTCACAATACAATATGAACACAATAAGTACATTGTACTTACTTTTTGATGCAAGTACATAGTAATTAATGCCACCTAGTTTTTTTTTTTTGTTTTTGTTTTTTTTTTGTTTTTTTGTTTTTTGATGGCAGTGTATCAGAGTATCCACAAAAATATGCAGCAGGGTGTCACACAGTGATATATGATGTTGTTTTATTAAGGAGGCAGAAGAGGCCAGTCCTGATATAGACGACTCAACCAAACCAGAAAGTGAAGGGGCCCAAAACACAGAAGAATCACCGTGTGACGAAGAAGAAGAGACGAAACCAGAGGATGAAAAGAATGAAGAGGATGGAGAGATAAAAGAAGAGGGACAAACATCAGAACCAGAAGCACATGATGACGGTGAAGAGAAGGAAGAAGAAGCTGAAGGAGGAGATGAAGAGGAGAAATCAGAGGAGGAAGCAGAAGAGGAAAACCAGGAGAACACAGAGAACGAGGGAGAGCCGGCGGAGGAGAATCCAGATCCCAGTGAAGACGCGTCCGCAAATACTGAATGAGAAAACCTGAAGGAGTAGTTCAGCGAGAAACGATCGCCGTGTCCTTCAAACCGTATGATTCTCTGTCTGCTGCAGAGCACAGAAGGAGAATTTTATTATAAAAATATTCTGACTGTTGTTTTCTGTATAACAACATGGAAAAGAGAGACCAGAACATTCTTCAAAATATATTGTTTTTGTGAGAAGACAAGAAAGTCATACAGGTTTGAGTGATCACTTCTGGGTGAACTATCCCTTTAGAAGATGATTTATTACTTTGATTGCTACTAATTTATTCATATTAATAATTTATTGTATTGATATTCTAATACTGTGAACATATTTAATAACACAGCTAATTTAACCAGTTAGGATTTGAGAAAATATCTATTTTCCATATGGTAACATAATTATGGTAACAAAACGAGTACAAGTGCTAATATCTGCTAAGCTGATAGGTGTAATATTTGCTAAAAATATTTATTTTAGATACTTTTTTTGTCAAAGAAAGCTAAATATATAGATTTCTATTTCATCTTTCAGTGTCTTCTCTGTTGTGTATGTCATTATTGTGATATTATCATTTTAACTGACTTGATTAACATCAGTCCTGAAGGATAAGCTACGCGCAAACTAAATACACTCGACTGCTTTCACAGATCTGTGTGGATACATCATTCATTAGAGAGTGTGTGTGTGTGTGTGTGTGTGTGTGTGTGTGTGACTCAAGGTGTATCTGTGTAAAGCAGGTCACTGGGACAAACACTGCACTTACACAACAATAGCACCTCACAAAAAGACCAAATCTGGCTTCCTCCCCTCATGTATATATTTGTGACTTTTTATCTTTTTTGTTCTAACAATTCTGTGAAATTACAAAATATTATTTCAGAATAGCAATATATAAACTTGCAATTCTAAGAAAAAAAGGCAGAATTGTGAGAAAAGTTTGCATTGACCATTTTATTTATTAATGTAGTGGGAGAAAAGAAACTGAATAGCAAGATGTAGAGTCAGAATTCAGAGAAGAAAAAAAATTGTGAGAAAAAAGTCCAAATTATGAGATAAAAACAAGTCACAATTTTTTTTTTTTTTTTTTTTTTTTTTGAGGCATAAAAGGCTTTTCATGAACATTCTCTAAAAATGAGTTTCACTATAGAAATAAAGTTATTGTTTCCCGCTTTAAATGTTTGAGTGAACTATTCTTCTAATTTGAACAAAGTAAAGTGCATTCCTTATAAATATACAGCAGAGCTGGTAGAGAATCTGGTGATGCTGCTGTATTTAAGCAGCGCCGCTGCAGGTGAACACAGAGAGAGACTCATCTCTCCATCAGCAGATCCTCAGCATGACTCACTCAAATCAACATCTATTTCCAGCCACTGACAGACCGGAAACACAACACACTGACAGCTGCAAAGCAGAACCAATCTGCTGTACCTAAAACACTCTTAGTCATCTTATTTCTTTGAGATATTACAGAGGTCTACAACATCCAAATATATCTGTTTCATTTAAAATATAGAGAAGAATCAAAATTCTTTTTAGAGCTACTTTTATTAGTACTACAGTTTTTTTCAACTGCTTACGAAATCTTTGTCACACAGTTTCTGAAAGCTGACACTCAAAGAGCAGAAGCACACACCAGATCTCCAAAACCATACACTAACTCTCAGCCTTTGACTCAGTTTTCAATTTCATAAAACATTCTTTGCAAAACAACACACACAATTCTCTATGCTACACACACACACACACACACGTTTGAAAATGTTTGCTTTTGAGGTATGTTTGTAATATTTTGAATGCAGTGCTTCATTTTGCAAGAGATGTGAGGCATTTTGCATTTTTTGTGTGCAATTTTTGGATTTGCGAGTAAAGTTTTGAAAAAAAAGAGGCAAAGTTTTGAAAATGTAAGCTGCTGAACAAAAACTTAAAATAGAGTGAGAATATTATGATATTCTCACTATTATATTATGTAATTATAATATTCTCAATCTTTTTTTAAGTGTGGTCATTTCAAACTATACTTGAAGCACATCCTATTTACTGTTGTTTAGCAAATGTTTTTAGGCAAAATCCAGTAATTTCAACAGAATTCTGCACAATCTGTAATTCTGCTTGAAGACTGAAAGGTTGTTCATGCCAATTTCACATCAGAGTCAATTGCTCAGGTAAATTTGCCAATAGAAATCTGTTTGGGTTAAGAGTGACTTCTGTGTGAGCTGTGATTCATGTCGCAACATCCTTGACAATGGAGAATGGACCTAAAATTTAACCAAAGTTTATAATAATGTGACCGCATCTATAGGAGTTCATGCAATTTTCTGTAAGAGAGAAATATTTCTACACGTAGATTTAGCATCAAGCATAAATTCAAAGAGTTTGGCTTTCACTAATGTGACCGAACCTTTATCCGCTTGTTAGTTCATCACCTAATGAACAGGTTTAAGGTTTAAGCCTCTGCTTAATTTCAAGTGAGCTTTTAAAAACTCAGGATGTTCACTACAGTATCTGGGCTCATGATGTCCGGGATTACAATATTTTAATGATCCAAACAAAATGTTTGAATCAATGTGTGGCCAGCTGAGATTTTGCTATAGAGACAAAGGTTAGGAACCTGATTTTTTGGTAGTATTACAGCACACCGTGAGTGTGCATTACTGTTTTTGTTTGATTTTCTGATCTAATAGCTCAGTTGGACCCGGAAACTTTGACTCGGGACACCAGACTTGGACCAGATGGACATTTGTATAGGTTGAGGATCTTCAGAGCATCAGTGTTGACCATTACTCACTACTGAATACACCATGTGAAAGATACAACATATTTTAATGTGCTTTGATCAAACGATCATTTCAATATGCAAATTTGGAGCAAACAAATGGAAGAAACAGCCACCGACAGACAATGACGGTAACAAACAGTTCTTTTTATTCTGTTTGCTGATAAATACACGTTCCAAGAGTAAGAACAGCTCCGATACCTTCTGTCTCCTTCTCAAGAGCAGACGGCCAAACCAAACCAGAGGATTTGACAGTTTGAGACGAAAACCAGAATTGTGATCGACACACCTCCAAAAACACATCCATATATGTCAGTTTAAACAAGAAGAATCAATTCTTGAAGCAGCTGATATATATATTATAAATGTTATATTTTTAAACTTCATCTAGGCCTGTCCGAGAGATTTGATTGTTAAATATCCAGTGATTGGTGCAAGAGATTCATTAGCAAGCCTCGTCATTTTCAAACATCTGAATGCATATGCAGTATGTTCAATGATAATTCATAATCAATAAATAACACAAAAGATTACACTCAGAAACAACGGCAAGGGTTTTTCTTTCTTTTCAGCCTTCTTGAAAGTAATTTACAATGTTTCACTGAATGGTGTGATCATGAAACATTTGCACTAATCAATCAAAGTAAAAAAAAATAAAAAATAAGAATAATAAGATGCAAATACCAGCACAAAATAATTGTTTTTAGGAATGACTGGCACAAATACTGTACTTACAGAGAAACTCTGGAGACAAAAGCACAGCAATGACTCTACCAGGAAGCCAAAGAGAAACACAAAACAAGAGAAGCAGACAGAAAGAAAAAGTGGCACTAGCATATGGAAAGTCTTAATGGGCTCGGCTGCGATGAGTGTAATTACCTACAGACAGTGACTGTGCTTAACGGCCTCTTGAGGAAAGCGAGGCTGGAGCAAGAATGATGTGCAACACAATGAGAGGATATTACATAATCCCACAGGCGCATCTAAACCGTAATCTATTTTCACTCCTAGACATTGCAGACGGTGATGTATTTGAACAGAACTGATGCGCGGTATTGAGATGTGTGAAATTGTGGCTCGGAACGCATTGCGTTCTGTCAGCGAACTATTGATTGACTGTAGCAGTAGAGCATGAAGCGTTTGCTAGGAGAGATTGGGAGAAAAATTGCAC
The DNA here is from genome assembly GCA_039654775.1 of Spinibarbus caldwelli. Taxonomy (NCBI): domain Eukaryota; kingdom Metazoa; phylum Chordata; class Actinopteri; order Cypriniformes; family Cyprinidae; genus Spinibarbus; species Spinibarbus caldwelli. The sequence continues at coordinate 1,162,816 of CM077226.1, read as the reverse complement.
CTTATGTGACGGCAATGAACCAACGTGACGCTTTCTAAATAAGCAATGACAAATCATTGTAGTTTCTGTTGACAGTGTTAGTGAGGCAGCCGTTATGAATTAGCCGCTAACGCGCAGGCCTCCGTTCTGCTTGTTTATGAGTTTTACCGAGTGACTTTTCTCATATAACACGATGGAAATTGTGAGAGGCTGTGTTTGGGTTCATTATAATAGAGAAACTATTCTTGCTTATTCGGTATTAATACGCACATGCCTTGACGCCTCTGAAGAATATGTTGCTCTTCGGAACAGCTGCCTAAAGGTGTTCTGATTCCTAGTCATAGCACGCGAGTATATTTGTGCTGTGTGTCTGTACTCAGGAGCACCAGTGATGATCGACAGGGTACGCTTACGCTAATCGCCATAAATACTCTCGATATTCTCGCTCAACATAGAAGAATGATATGCGCCAGAGAAAGTGTAGTGTTATCTATCTCTACTGTTCCAGGAACTGTTGTTTTGTTTTGCACGGAAGCGTCGGACGCTTAAGAGGTCAGGTTTCCGCTCCGGGCTGGACGCTCTGCACTTTGGAGAGCGTGACGGGCACCTTGGCCTCTCCAGGGGTGGGAGCACGGGTGACGGGATGAACAGAGGCCTGGATCTCGACGAGCCGCTCTTTGAAGCGCTGCTGCAGACGGAGCTCTTCCTTGGAGCTGCCCTGAGAGCAGGCGGCCAGCAGCAGCCCCACCGCCATCCCGCTGCCGCCCACACAGAACAGCACAGCTCCAGCCAGCTTACAGGCGTCCAGGGCCCGGTTGAAGCGCACAGCGCGGCCGTCCACAAACAGCAGCTCGTCTTCTCCGAACGCTTCGAGTCGAGGTGGCGTGGCGTAGCCCACCAGCAGCACGGACAACCCCGCCACCAGAATCAGAGCACCCAGTGCGAGACAGACCTGGTGGAGAGACACAGAGGAACCGTATTAATCCAGTGTTCTGGTATGCAACTCTAGATGGTGCAGTCCGATAGGTCAAACTCAATCTGACATAATGACGTCATGATCACATGGCGCAGCTGATTGGTTCTTTTTGTATCAGCAGCCAATGAGCTCGATGCTCAACATTCAAATATATGACTAATGCTTGCTGTAGCAGTTTGCAGCGTGCTGCAGAAACCCTCCACCTCCCCCAGCTCCACCTGTATAGATCTGCCACAGGGTGATTCAAGTATGCTATGTATGGAGGTTATTCATATATGTTATATATGCAGCAGCAGTATTTCTTACATGCTCAAAGCAGCATGTTGTGGATGTATTGGCAGTATCAAGTCTCGGTATAGCAGCAGCGTAGCAGACCAAACAAAAAAAAGGATTAGTTCACTTCCAGAATACAAATTTCCTGATAATTTACTCACCACCATGTCATCCAAGATGTTCATGTCTTTCTTTCTTCAGTCGCAAAGAAATTAAGTTATGGAGGAAAACATTCCAGGGTTTTTCTCCATATAGTGGACTTCAATGGTGGCCAACGATTTCAAGGTCCAAAATGCAGTTTCAATGCAACTTCAAAGGGCTCTACACAATCCCAGCCAAGGAATAAGGGTCTTATCTAGTGAAACGATCTGTCATTTTCTTTATACACTTTTTAACCACACATGCTCAGCTTGTGCTAGCTCTTGCTTCACACATTACGTTCTTCGTCTTTGTACTTCAGTTAGAAACTCCATCTCATTTTCTCCTTCAACTTTAAAATCATCTGGCATCGCTGATTTTTTTAGACTTTTTTTGCATGTTCGCTTTGTAAACACTGGGTCGGTACTTCCAGCTACATCATAAGTGACAATATCACCTAATAAAGATGTGCTTGTGCATCGCAGAGCTAATGCTAGTCCAGCATCTGTGGTTAAAAAGTGTATAAAGAAACTGACCAATCATTTCACTAGATAAGACCCTTATTCCTCGGCTGGGATCGTGTAGAGCCCTTTGAAGCTGCATTGAAACTGCATTTTGGACGTTCAAATCGTTGGCCACCATTGAAGTCCACTATATGGAGAAACTTCCTGGAATGTTTTTCTCAAAAAATAAAAATTTAAATATTTGCGACTGAAGAAATAAAGACATGAACATCTTGGATGACGTGGGGTGAATAATTATCAGTATTTTTTATTTATTTTTTTCTGGAAGTAAACTTCGTTCAACATTGTCATGTACATTACATCTAACCCTAACCCTAACCCATGCCAATCCCTCTAAGAGTCGTCATGACAGAACTGTATTTAACACCAGTAGGATGACAGCAGCGACATCTGCTGCACAGGTTCAAGATTCAATCCCCTCACTGACCGCCTGATGACTGCACACATACAAGACTCTAATAGCTGAAAATGAGCATTTCTGATCTGATTGCAGGGCTACTCAATTATCAAAAAGACCAGTTTAGAAGGTGATAGAGAAGCATTTTCTTCTAAAAAAAAATTCTGGAATCACCAACTGAAAAATTCTGATTTGTGAAAATTCTTTAAATATTACAATATAACTATATGTTGTTTATTTAGCAGCTTTGTTTTGAAACAACACCAATATCCATGGTAGAAGCGACTAGTCAGCAGAAGAGACGGCAGCATGTGAGTGTTTTGCTTAATACTTTGTTACTATATCTGTTGTTTAAATTATTACTTGCTGCTAGGAAGGAATATTTCATTTTCTACCTATTTCTTCTTTGCTTTTTCATTGTAGTTTGTATTTCTGATTGCACTTACTTGTTATTGTAATAACAGCCGTCGATCGGCTTAGTGTTATTTGCATTGCTGCCTTTCTGCACTTAAGTGCGAATAGTAGTTGGAGCAAACAATTTGAGCAATTGCCCTGCTATAGGCTGTTGGGTGTGCTAATTAGAAGGCGCCACAGCTGTTTTCACTTGTGGTTTCGCTAGACTGTATTTATTGGATATCTGTGCGCCGATGCGGAAGTGTTCAGCCTCTTCGGGTGAAGACCTACGAGGGTAAAGACCTGCGACTTTAACCAAGCAACGCAACCTACAACGCACATAAGTACTTCTTTTATCCCTTTCACTCTCTCCTTTTCTGTCCTCTCTTTTCTAAATCTGTTTGAAAATGTGTTTCCAATACATTCTGGTTGTCTCTCAACCACGCTCTAATTTCAACGCAATCTTCCTAACCTGCTTCCTATCTTGACATCTTCTACTGCACCTCTTTCTTTCTCTGTGGGTCTTTGGAATTGTCAGTCAGCTGTTAACAAATCAGACTTCATTTCTGTTTTTTCTTTACAATCCACACTCAGCATCTTGGGCTTGACTGAGACCTGGATTCGTCCAGAAGACTCAGCAACCCCAGCTGCTCTGGCTAACAATTTCTCTTTCTCCCACACCCCTCGTCAAGTTGGCCGGGGTGGGGGCACTGGTCTGCTCATTTCAAACATTTGGAAATACTCTACCCACTCTCCCCTTTGCAATTACAACTCATTTGAATCTCATGGGATTACTGTAACCGCTCCTATAAAACTCCAGATTGTGGTAATTTACCGCCCCCCTGGACAAATTCTTGCTACCTTCCTAGAGGAGTTGGATGGGCTGGTGTCCTCTTTCGCAGAGGATGGCACTCCACTCTTAGTCTTTGGTGACTTCAACATCCATCTAGACAAGCCTTATGCTACAGACTTCCATTCACTCCTTGCTTCATTTGATCTCAAACGCCTTACCACTACAAGCACGCACAAGTCAGGCAACCAACTTGATTTAATTTACACGCAATTGTACTGCAGACAACATTTTGGTAGAACCACTACATATCTCTGACCATTTCTTCATTACATTTAAACTACATTTTACTACCTGTGTGCCACCAACCCCTATACCGGTTACGTTTAGAAGAAACCTACGCTCCCTTTCTCCCTCCCATCTTTCCTCTGTAGTATCCTACTCTCTTCCCTCACCTACCCACTTCTCATCTCTGGATGTGAATGCAGCTACTGACACTTTATTCTCTACTTTAACCTCTTGTCTAGACGACATTTGTCCTCTCTCCTCCAGGCCAGCACGGGCTGACTCTTCTAACCCCTGGTAATCTAATGTTCTTTGTGAGCATCGGGCCAAACTCAGGGCAGCAAAGAGAAAATTGCACAAATCAAAAGATCAGTCAGACCTGAGTAAGTATCAGTCTTTGCTTTCCTCTTTCTCTGCTGAAGTCCACACTGCCAAATCCTCATATTTCCACAACAAGATTAACAGTGCTCCAGACACACGTAATCTTTTCAGAACATTTAATTCTCTCCTCTGTCCCCCTCCACCACTTCTATAACAGCTGATGACTTCGCCACATTCTTCACAGACAAAACTAGAACAATCAGTAGTCAGTTCTCAGCTCTACACACACATGACTTCCAACCAACCACATCCACTGCAAAAACTCCCATCTTCTCCTTCTGTACCCTCACTGAGGCAGAAGTATCCAAACTTCTCCTCTCCAGCCATCCTACAACATGCCCTCTAGAACCAATCCCCTCACACCTTCTCCAAGCAATCTTTCCCACACTTTTACCAGCACTCACACACATCATCAACACATCTCTCCTAACAGGCACCTTCCCCACTGCATTCAATCAGGCCCGGGTAACCCCACTGCTCAAAAAAAACTTCATTAAACACTTCTCTTATAGAAAGCTACAGACTTGTCCCTCTCCTTCCATTCTTAGCGAAAACATTTGAACGAGTTGTTTTCAACCAGGTATCATTGTTTCTTTCACAGAACAACAAACTGGACGCTAACCAATCAGGTTTCAGACATGGCCATTCAACCGTGACTGCGCTACTGTCAGTCACGGAAGCCTTGTGGATTGCAAAACCTGATTCAAAATCATCAGTTCTCATTCTGCTGGATCTATCTGCTGCTTTTGACACTGTCAATCATCAGATTCTGCTGTCTACCCTCTCATCACTGGGCATCACTGGGATTCCACTTCGCTGGTTTGAATCCTGTCTCACTGGTAGGTCTTTCAGGGTGGCCTGGGGAGGGGAGGTATCCAAAGCACATCAACTGGTCACTGGGGTTCTCAGGGATCAGTTCTTGGACCCCTCCTCTTCTCCACATACACTACATCACTGGGTCCCATCATACAAACACATGGCTTCTCCTACCATTGCTACGCTGATGACACACAGCTCTATCTCTCTTTTCAACCAGAGGATCCACTGGTAACTTGCACGGATCTCAGGCTGCCTGGCGGACATCTCGGCATGGATGAAAGAACATCACCTACAGCTCAACCTGGCAAAGACTGAGCTTCTTGTCTTCCCTGCCACTCCAGCTCTACAGCATGAATTCACCATCCAGCTAGGTTCTTCTACAATTACCCCATCAACTTCAGTCAGAAATCTCGGTGTAATCTTTGATGACCAGCTGACCTTCAAAGACCACATTGCAAAGACTGCTCGATCTTGCAGGTTTGCATTACACAACATCAGAAAGATCAGGCCCTTTCTAACAGAGCATGCTGCACAACTGGGGAAGTCGTGGCCTAATGGTTAGGCATGTAACCTGAAGGTTGCCAGTTCAATTCTCGCACCGGCAGGAATTGAAGGTGGGGATTGTGACTGAGGTGCCCTTGAGCAAGGCACCGAACCCCCAATTGCTCCCCGGGCGCTGGAGCAATGGCTGCCCACTGCTCCGGGTGTGTGCTCACGGTGTGTGTGTGCGCGTTTGTTCACTATTCACTACTGTGTGTGTGTGCACTTGGATGGGTTAAATGCAGAGCACCAATTTCGAGTATGGGTCACCATACTTGACAATACGTCATGACTTTCACTTCTTGTCCAGGCCCTTGTCATTTCTAGGCTGGACTATTGCAATGCTCTTCTGGCTGGCCTTCCATCAAGCACAATCAAACCTATACAAATGATTCAGAATGCAGCCGCACGACTGGTCTTCAACGAGCCCAAAAGAAACCATGTTACACCTCTCTTTATCACCTTGCAATGGCTACTGGTTGCAGCTCGCATCAAGTTCAAGACATTGATGCTTGCATATAGAACAGCCACAGGCTCAGCACTCGCCTACTTCCACTCAATATTAGGAATCTACACCCCCTCCAGAAGTCTGAGATCCGCTAGTGAGCGAAGCCTCGTGGTACCATCACAGAGAGGCTCAAAATCACTCTCCAGAACATTCTCGTTCACCGCTCCTGGCTGGTGGAATGATCTTCCCACCCTTATCTGGAATGCTGATTCCCTGACAATTTTCAAGCAACAGCTGAAAACTCATCTCTTTTGACACTACTTGACTTCATCCTAAATTATATATAAAAAAAAAATCTTCCTCTTTATTTATTCCTTCCCTTTCTAGCTTGTACTTATTTGAACAATGACTGAGACTTGGTATTATGAGCACTTCCTCTGTCTGTTTGCATCTTTAAGATAAATCGCTTTATGTATTCCCCAGTTGTATGTTGCTTTGGATAAAAGCGTCTGCAAAATGACTAAATGTAAATGTAACATCCTAACTGTAAATGACTGTTAAAAACTATGATGTAATGAACTTTACAGTTCAAATAATAAAGTCTCTGGACTCTCGGTTTGCCAGTAGGGGTCTTGGCTTTGCTTTGTAGGCCGCTTAGACATTGCAGGACGGTTCCTGTCTGCTGCTGAGCAGTTTGAGATTGTAGCTCCGTATAACTTCGCTTTTCTGTTGAATCTATATCTTCCTTTCACTCTCTGTTGTTTAAAGTGATAAAATATAACTTAATTCACACCATAATTCTGATAATATCTATCAAAGTAATCTGACTAATTTGGTCGTTCGCTTTTAATTTAAAACCGCGAGTGCAGCGCGTTAGCATTCGTTAGCCGGTTAGCTTGTCATTTGCATTTCCATTCGAGTTTCTATTCACATCTATTATTGTTTTCTTTTTTTTCTCGCTCCGTTTCTTTCTCTCTCGCGCCGTATTTTCACGAGTTCATCGAACAACAGTGGTAAGTCGGAATCTGTCATCAATCACGGTGAGTAATGGCTTCTTCTCCTGTTATTGCTGTTTGCACCACATGTACAGTTTATCTCTCTGTCGGCAAAAAGGGATTCACGTGAAAAATGCAGGGAAATAGTTTGGCTGACAGAGAAGATTTTAGAACTAGAGACACGCATCCAAACTTTAGTTGAGGACAGTAAGAATGTGAGGGCTGTAGATACGGCTTTGGAAGCGACTAGCTCAGGGAGTTCCGTACATTGTTCGGTTCCAGTTACAGAGCCTCCGCAGCAGAGCAACTGGGTGATTGTGAGGCGGCATAGTCGCGGGTTACAAACCTGGCTAAAACCAGATGACTACATTATTTTAAACAAGTCTACCCCCAAAGATTACTGTTATAAACATGAGCCGTGTCCAAAAGGTAAAGGGGGAGGTGCTACAATTTATATCAATATTTTCAGTATTTCTCAGAGGGCGGGCTTCAAGTATAACTCATTTGAAGTAATGGTGCTTCATATAATATTATCCAGAGAAACAAGTGTTGATGATAAATCCCCTGTGATGTTTGTGCTGGCTACTGTATACAGGCCACCAGGGCACCATACAGACTTTATTAATTAATTTTAATATAATTTTCAGATTTTTTTTATCAGAGTTAGTGCTAGCTGCAGATAAAGTCTTAATTAAGTAGGTGATTTTAATATCCATGTTGATAATGAAAAAGATGCATTGGGATCAGCATTTCTAGACATTCTGAACTCTATTGGGGTTAGACAACACGTGTCAGGTCCTACTCATTGTCGAAATCATACTCTAGATGTAATACTGTCACATGGAATTGATGTTAATGGTGTTGAAATTCTGCAGCAAAGCGATGATATCTCAGATCATTATATAGTCTTGTATAAACTCCATATAGCTAAAACTGTAAATTCTACTCCTTGTTACAAGTATTGTAGAACCATCACTTCTTCCACAAAAGACTGCTTTGTAAGTAATGTAGCATTTGGATCAATCAGACACACATTTGTTCATCAGATTTAACAATTCAAATTAGTTATTAGATTAGCAACTAACCACAGACCCCTCACCCAACACAAATTCTGAGTGCCGGTATGACTGTGATGACTCCAGGCCCCCCGGTGCCATGGCAACCTATCTGATAACACTAGTTTTATTGGTCAAAGGAATGCGGGCAGACCTCATTTTCCCTTAGGAAAGAGACATGTAATGCACATAAAAATGGACTCTTCTCTAATTAATTCATTGAAAAACCTTTCTTTGAATGAACACACATATCCTCAGGTCATTGTGTATTTTGTTACTGTTCGTGTATATTGTCTTTTTGTACTGTAACCTGTTTTATGCATGTTTATGATAGATCACTAGTTAATATTACCTCACTTATATCATGTTTGATCTCTATCAATTCATCTTCGGATGATCTAAATGACAGTGTATATTACATGTTGATACCTATGCAACATATTAGTGTTCTAAGAATCTTTAATAGTTCTTTAATAGCAACCCCATGCAAATTGCCATGCTCAGAGACAAAGAGTCGTAAAACCTTCCCTCCAAAGAGAAGGGAGCCCATTGGCTCTTTGACTCCCCAGGGGTGTGACCTCTATACCAGATAAAGGTCTCATTCACAGGTCCGGCCCTCTCTTCTAAAAACCTCTTCTTCTGAAAACCTCTCTTCAAAAGACTTCTGCTGCAAAGAGCTTTTCTGCTATCTTCTGCGGGCGCGCCCGGTCGGCCCCTAACATAGACCCATGGGTGAACTCCCCAGCCTGGGGATGACTCTTGACCACAAAGACCCAGTCTAGGATCTATTAGACCCTAAGAGGATGAGCAAGATGTGAGCTGGAACTCTTCTGGACCCTTAAGTTATTGTGCCAGGTTTATGACCTTGTCTTTCCATTCAATCAAAGCTCTTCGGACCTCAGCAGATTCCTTCCTTAACTCTTTTTCCACTCTCTACCTGGAAGACATTTATACCTCAGAACATCTTTGGAATTCATCACTCTTCAACCCGGAAGAACGTGATTGCAAGTCCAAAAACCCTGAAACTATCAAGACTTTTCATCCGAGACCGCATTCCGGATACAAAGGAAGTGCAAGTATAGTACATTTAACTAAACAAAACAGAGGTTTAGTATAAGTTATAGACCTCGTTATAAACCGCACTGATGGTTTTACTCGGGTGGTTAAATGACTTTTTCCATAACTGCATTCTCTGGTTTTCCTGATGGTTTCATCCATCAACTCTCATTAACCCTTTCCCCATGTATGAGCGATTGTATGTTTGAGTGTATGTTATTCGTTGTTTGTTTAGATTAGATATGTGTGTTAGCGTTTAGTTAATAAAATTCTTGTGCACAAATTACATGAGTTTCTGATTCTGCCTTGCATATTAATGTCCCTTTACGATTTTGACCCTTGCTACATGCTCTAATGCATTAATAGGAAGGTATTTTCTGTGGCCACGGAAATATCCTTTCTTAGAGTTGATATGAATTTACGCTGAATGTTCGCTGGACGAACCGATCAGCTTATGGCAATTTAACTCTGCGACAGTTATTACTGTCAGCCGATATAAATAATTGTAATTAATTGTAATTATTTATATACAATTCCCTTTTGAGCTAATTTGCTACAGTAATCACTCAGAAAAACTTGATGATGTAACAAACTACAGACTCTCTCTTTTCTAGCGTTTTAGATACAGTTGCTCTTTTACGCTTAATGAAGATTAAGGATAACAGTTTGAAACCGTGGCATAATGAGCACACTCGCACCCTAAAGAGAGCAGGCCGGAAAATGGAGCACAGCTGGAGGAAAACAAAACAAGAGGTATTTCGTATCGCATGGCGGGAAAGTACCCTATCCTACATAAAAGCATTAAAAACTTCTAGATCTGATTACTTTTCATTTCTTTTAGAAGAAAACGAACATAACCCCAGGTATTTATTCAACACAGTGGCTAAATTAATGAAAAATAAAGCATCGACAGGCGTTGACATTTCCCAGCAGCACAGAAGTAATGACTTTATGAGCTACTTTAATTCCAAGATCGATACTATTAGAGATCAAACTTTAACCATGCAGCCGTCAGCTACAGTATCGCATCAGATAGTGCCCTATAGATCCCCTGAGGAACAATTCCATTCATTCTCTACTATAGGAGAGGAAGAATTGTATAAACTTGTTAAATCATCTAAACCAGCAACATGTATGTTAGATCCTATTCCATCAAAGCTCCTAAAAGAGGTGATTCCAGAAGTCATAGATCCTCTTCTGACTATTAATTTGTCATTGTCATTAGGATATGTCCCCAAAAAACTTCAAACTGGCTGTTATTAAGCCTCTCATTAAAAAAAGAAAAAAAAAAAAAAAAAGAAAAAACACAACTTGACCCAAAGATCTAGTTAATTACAGACAGATCTCGAACCTCCCTTTTCTGTCAAAGATACTAGAAAAGGTAGTATCCTCACAATTATATTCCTTCTTAGAGAAAAATAGTATCTGTGAGGATTTCCAGTCAGCATTTAGACCGTATCATAGCACTGAGACTGCTCTCATTAGAGTTACAAATGACCTGCTCTTATCATCTGATCATGGTTGTATCTCTCTATTAGTGCTACTGGATCTTAGCACTGCATTCGACACTATCGACCACAGCATTCTTTTGAATAAACTAGAAAACTTTGTTGGCATTAGTGGAAGTGCATTAGCATGGTTCAAATCGTACTTATCTGACCGCCATCAATGTGTAGCAGTGAATGAAGAGGTATCATATTGATCACAAGTGCAGTATGGAGTACCTCAAGGCTCAGTAGTAGGGCCGTTACTTTCCACGCTTTACATATTACCCTTGGGAGATATCATCAGGGATCACGGTGTTAGCTTTCACTGTTATGCTGATGATACTCAGCTCTATATTCCTTCACGGCCCAATGAAACATCCCAATTTTAAAAACTAACAGAATGCATAGTTGATATAAAATCTGGATAGCGAGTAATTTCTTACTGTTAATTCTGAAAAAACAAAAACAAAGGTGTTAATTATCGGACCTAAAACCTCTGCATGTAATAACCTAGAACACTGTCTAAAACTTGATGTCTGCTCTGTCAATTCTTCGTCATCAGTTAGGAACCTAGGCATGCTCCTTCGAAAGCCACGTTTCTAGCATTTGTAAAACTGCATTTTTCTATCTCAAAAATATATCTAAATTGTGACCTATGCTCTCAATGTCAAATGCAGAAATGTTAATTCATATGTTCATGACCTCGAGGCTAGATTATTGCAATGCTTTATTGGGTGGTTGTTCTTCACGCTTAATAAACAAACTCCAGCTGGTTTAAAGTGCAGCAGCTAGAGTTCTTACTAGAACCAGGAAGTATGACCATATTAGCCCGGTTCTGTCAACACTGCACTGGTTCCTTATTAAACTTTGTATGGATTTTAAAATCTTGCTAATTACTTATAAAGCCCTGAATGGTTTAGGACCTCAGTACTTGAGTGAGCTCTTATCGTATTATAGTCCTCCACATCTGCTGCGTTCTCAAAACTCTGGCAATTTGATAATACCTAGAATATCAAAATCAACCGCAGGTGGCAGATCCTTTTCCTGATGAACAGTTCAACACCTGTCATCCTTGCTACTCTATATTGACCTCCTAAGACAAACACAAATTTTTCAAATTAACTTTCAGAACTTTTAACTCTTTTATGTTCCATGTCTCCTACTGCGATTTACGTTGGGTGATTTTAACATCCATATTGATAACGCTGACAGTCCACTTACAAGAGAATTTATATCATGTCTCGATAGTTTTGGTATACAGCAATATGCCAATACTCCTACTCACTTTAAGGGACATATTCTTGATCTTATTTGCTGTTCTGGAATAACTCCTCATAATTTTGCAGTCTCAGACTTGTCCATTTCTGATCATTTGCTGGTGAATTTAAATGTTTATGCTACAGTGTCTAAGGTTAATGTAAGTCGCTCTGTCACTTTCCGTAACATCAAGTCTATTGATATATCTGCTTTTGCTGATGATTTAGCTAATTTTGCCAGCAAAGTTGACTCATCCAATGTGGAGGACATGGTTACTGCTTATAATGATGGTCTTTGTGAGATTTTAGAGGTGTATGCTCCTCTGAAAACACGGACTATTTCTTTTACCCACTCAGCTCCTTGGTATACTCCTGAATTGCATCAACTTAAGTCTAAAGGCCGTCGCCTTGAACGTTTGTATGCCAAAACGGGTCTTCCGGATCATAAACTATTATATGCTCATCGTATGCAAGATTATAAGGATGCTATTACAAAGGCCAAGTCTGAAATTTATACAAGTTTATTTTGGGAAGGAGATACTCAATTTCTTTTTGCTACTGTCAATAAGCTTCTTCAGTCTCCCGAACCCTTACCCTTAATCTTATATGTACTGCACTAATGTATGTAATGCTTTTATGGGCTATTTTAATATAAAAATTCAAAATATTCACAAGCAAATACTTTCAAATAATGTTGATAGTGATAGTTTAGATTTATCTATTATTAAATATACACTTCCTACCTTTTCTGCCTTTAATCTTCCTATCACTGATGAGATTACTTCTATTATCCAGAAATCTAAATCTACCACTTGTCATCTGGATCCTCTTCCAACACGCTTAGTCAAAGCATGTTTATCCTCTCTGTCTTTTTTAATCACTGGGATTATTATTTCTTTGTTGTCTTCTGGTGTTGTTCCTTCATCACTTAAAACTGCTACAATAACTCCTATTCTGAAAAAAAAAAAAAAAAAAAAAAACAGGAGCAGATCCAACTAATCTTGAGAACTTTCGTCCAATCTCAAACTTACCGTTTATTTCTAAAATATTAGAAAAGATAATCACAGCTCAGATTGCAGACTTTATGTCTGATAATAAACTGTTTGAAAAATTTCAGTCTGGTTTTCGTTCACTTCATAGCACAGAAACCGTGTTAGTCAAAATTACCAATGATTTGCTTAGAGCAGCGGATTCTGGACAGTTAACATTACTTATCCTGCTTGATCTGAGTGCGGCCTTTGATACAGTCTCACATAACATCTTACTAGTCAGGCTGGCTTCCGGGAATTACGGGTGCCTGTCTGTCCTGGTTTAGATCATATCTTTCTGGACGCACTCAGTTTGTCCACCTCAAAAAATTTAAATCTGAATCATCAAATGTTACCACAGGTGTTCCCCAGGGTTCAGTCTTGGGCCCTTTGTTGTTTATTTATTTACTGTCTCTGGGACAAATTTTTAGGAAATTTGGCATCCATTTTCATTGTTATGCAGATGACACCCAACTTTATATGTCTTCTTTACCTACTTCTGTTTTTCCTTCACCTTCTCTGTTAAACTGTCTTGCTGAAATAACCTGGTTTTCGTCTAATTTTCTGAAACTTAATAATGACAAAACTGAAATTCTTCTTGTAGCATCCAGGTCTAATTTGGCAAAATCTTGCAGCTTTTCTGTGTCTATTGATGAGTCTATAGTTTCTCCTTCATTACAGGTAAAAAGTTTGGGTGTCATCCTTGATAGTACACTATCTTTTGAAACTCACATTAATAATACTGTCCGATCCGCATACTTTCACTTATGAAATATAAACCGTCTTCGTCCTTTCTTATCAACAACTACTACTGCTATCCTTGTGCATTCCTTGGTTATGTCACGTCTAGATTATTGTAATTCTTTACATTTTGGTCTCCCTCCAAAACTCTTACATAAGCTGAAGTTGGTACAGAATTCAGATGCACGAATTATTACTAGATCTCCTCTTGTAAAGCATATTTCACCTGTTGTTTGCCGTCTGCATTGGCTACTGGTCAAATATTGTATCAACTTCAAAATATTGCCTCTTACCTATAAAGCTCTAAATAATCTTGCTCTCCTTCTTATCTTTCTGATCTTTTTCAAATTTACACTCCTGCACATACAGTGGGGCAAAAAAGTATTTAGTCAGCCACCAATTGTGCAAGTTCTCCCACTTAAAAAGATGAGAGAGGCCTGTAATTTTCATCATGGGTATACCTCAACTATGAGAGACAAAATGAGAAAAAAAAAAAAAAAAAAAAAACCCCATCTAGAAAAAAAAAATCACATTGTAGGATTTTTAAAGAATTTATTTGCAAATTATGGTGGAAAATAAGTATTTGGTCAATAACAAAATTTAATCTCAATACTTTGTTATATACCCTTTGTTGGCAATGACAGAGGTCAAACGTTTTCTGTAAGTCTTCACAAGGTTTTCACACACTGTTGCTGGTATTTTGGCCCATTCCTCTATGCAGATCTCCTCTAGAGCAGTAATGTTTTGGGGCTGTCGCTGGGCAAACACGGACTTTCAACTCCCTCCAAAGATTTTCGATGGGGTTGAGATCTGGAGACTGGCTAGGCCACTCCAGGACCTTGAAATGCTTCTTACGAAGCCACTCCTTCGTTGCCCGGGCGGTGTGTTTGGGATCATTGTCATGCTGAAAGACCCAGCCATGTTTCATCTTCAATGCCCTTGCTGATGGAAGGAGGTTTTCACTCAAAATCTCACAATACATGGCCCCATTCATTCTTTCGTTTACACGGATCAGTCGTCCTGGTCCCTTTGCAGAAAAACAGCCCCAAAGCATGATGTTTCCACCCCCATGCTTCACAGTAGGTATGGTGTTCTTTGGATGCAACTCAACATTCTTTCTCCTCCAAACACGACTTGAGTTTTTACCAAAAAGTTCTATTTTGGTTTCATCTGACCATATGACATTCTCCCAATCCTCTTCTGGATCATCCAAATGCTCTCTAGCAAACTTCAGTCGGGCCCGGACATGTACTGGCTTAAGCAGGGGGACACGTCTGGCACTGCAGGATTTGAGTCCCTGGCGGCGCAGTGTGTTACTGATGGTAGCCTTTGTTACTTTGGTCCCAGCTCTCTGCAGGTCATTCACTAGGTCCCCCCGTGTGGTTCTGGGATTTTTGCTCACAGTTCTTGTGATCATTTTGACCCCACGGAGTGAGATCTTGCGTGGAGCCCCAGATCGAGGGAGATTATCAGTGGTCTTGTATGTCTTCCATTTTCTAATAATTGCTCCCACAGTTGATTTCTTCACACCAAGCTGCTTACCTATTGCAGATTCAGTCTTCCCAGCCTGGTGCAGGTCTACAATTTTGTTTCTGGTATCCTTTGACAGCTCTTTGGTCTTGGCCATGGTGGAGTTTGGAGTTGGACTGTTTGAGGTTGTGGACAGGTGTCTTTTATACTGATAACGAGTTCAAACAGATGCCATTAATACAGGTAACGAGTGGAGGACAGAGGAGCCTCTTAAAGAAGAAGTTACAGGTCTGTGAGAGCCAGAAATCTTGCTTGTTTGTAGGTGACCAAATACTTATTTTACCGAGGAATTTACCAATTAATTCTTTAAAAATCCTACAATGTGATTTTCTGGATTTTTTTTTTTTTTTTTTCTCATTTTGTCTTTCATAGTTGAGGTATACCTATGATGAAAATTACAGGCCTCTCTCATCTTTTTAAGTGGGAGAACTTGCACAATTGGTGGCTGACTAAATACTTTTTTGCCCCACTGTACCTTGAGATCCTCATCATCTGTTTTTTTTTTTTTTTTTCTGATTCAACCATGTATTAACCTGAACAGTATGGGGTCAAGGCCCTTTAGTTATGCTGCCCCTTATTTGTGGAATGCTCTTACCCAGGACATCTGCAATAGCGATAGTTTTTGCATTTTATATCTTATCTTAAAACTCATTTATTTAAACAGGCTTACTTTTGATTACATATATGTGGATCAATGTTTATGACTGTTTTAATTTATTTTACTATTTTAGTGTTTCTTGTTTTGTATGTATTGTTGGTTGTATGGTTCTTTGGGTTACTTCTAAGGTGACCTTGAGTGCCATGAAAGGCACCTATAAATAAAATTAATTATTATTATTATTATTATTATTATTAGTAGTAGTAGTAGTAGTAGTAGTAGTAGTAGTAGTAGTAGTATTTCCAGTTTAGTGCCCAAACTCTGGAAACTCTCCAAAATCTTCCTAACAATGTTCGGGAGGCAGACACACTCTGTCAGTTTAAATCTAGATTAAAAACCAATCTCTTTAACCTGGCTTACTCATAACACACTGACTCATTTCTATTATTCATATCCGTCAAAGGATTGTTAGGCTGCATTAAGTAGGTCAACCGGAACCGGGAACACTTCCCATAACACACAATGTACTTGTTACATCGTAAGAAGAATGGCATCTACACTAATATTAGTCTGTTTCTTTCTTATTCCAATGTCACCGTAGCCACCAGATCCAGTCTGTATCCAGATCAGATGGTGACTGCAGTCTCCCGAATCCTGTCCGTATCTAGCCTAGATGATGGATCAGCACCTAGAGACGACGTCTACAGCCCTGATTGTCAGCGGAGATCATGACAACTAGATGAGCCTCAGAGACAGATCCCCAGTGAAGACCTTGTCTCCTAGATGGCCATCGGGACAAGACCTCGGGAACCAGATGAGTCCTCAGCACAAACTGCTGGTTTGTCTAGCCAGAGGAGAACTGGTCCCCGACTGAGCCTGGTTGCTCCCAAGGTTTTTTTCTCCATTCTGTCACCGATGGAGTTTTGGTTCCTCTGGCTTGCTTAGTAGGGGACACTTAATTTCCAGTGATATTGTCGACTTGATTGCACAGATACTATTAGAACTGAACTAAGCTGGATGATGACATCACTGAATTCAATGAAAAACTGCCTTTAACTGAAAATTGAGTGTTTACTATTGTCTTTTTGCATTACCGACACACTGTTTTCCTATTTGATACTGTAAAGCTTCTTTGACACAATCTGTATTGTTAAAAGCACTATATAAATAAAGGTTACTTGACTTGACATGTCAGCCTAATAAATGATTATGTATGTTAAATATAAATGATCTGAACAAAAACAGCAGACAAGCTGAATGAAGGAAAAGCAGAAATACAGCGGTAACCCCTGGACACAAAGTAGCGTTGTGCTAATAAACCTCACATGGAGGTGAAATTAAAAAGAAAATGTCACTGAAACTTTTCTGAAGACAGTCAATTCCCTTCAGATACACAGTCATATACAAAAAAAACAAAAAAAAAAAAACAAGTTGGATTTACATGTCAATAGCATATTTCAATGTCAGAGTTTGCAGGTAAAATAATCAGGATTATTTTGGTCAATATTGAGATTGTTATTATTACTAATTGACCTTAAACAATCATGCATTTATTGAACTCAAATGAACTAATAAATAAAAATAAATAATCTCAGTTGGGGCTGAACTAAACAGGGAGCTGTCTGGCAGAGAGGCTTTTTTATTAAGGGGTGGAAGCACACCACTATAAAGGAACACAAGACAAAATTAAAGCATCATTGCAAAACAACAATCTTTCTATCTAGATTCTTGTTTTCATAATCTTTGGAAGGCAAACTAGCAATTTAAAAAAAAATAATAATAATAATACAGTGTTTTTGAAGAGGAACCAGCTTTGTGATTGGCTGCACATATTACTAATAAAATTAAATATAAACTAAAATTAACTAAAAAAACTAAAACTGAAAAAAATAATAATAATAATAATAAATAGTAATATAAAAATAAACAAAAAAAAAATGGCAAAAACACATAAATAACATGCATTCATGCAAACATAAAAACAGGTTTGTTGGCACATTTTTGCAGAGAAACAGCAGAATCATAACGTCCATCACAGCAGCTCACCTTCCAGAGCACAGAGCTCCAGCGGCTCGGCGATCTCTGTGTCTGGAAATCTTCATCGCGCTCCCAGATGGAAGCGGTGCACTCCTCGTAGAACTGGTGCAGGTAGGAACGCACCCCGTAACCCTGGTAACCACTGCTGAGGGCACCATGGCCCTGCTCAGCGTAATCCGAGCCACAGATCTCTGAGCAGGACGCCATGCTTCACATCTGCACACAAACACAGCATCGCCATTTAGTCTCAATTTCATTTCAATTCAGGTTACCGGCCATGGAACTATTTGCATTATTTCACTAAAACACAGTTTGAACAAATTGAGGACACACTAATTATTATTATTATTAAGTCAAATTATAAAAATTAAACAAGCCAATAAATAAATATTATTATACTACTGTTAAACTTTAAAGTATTTCATATTAATACTGTAAAATTCTGTTTCATTTGGCACTTGGCGAGTGTTCATTTTAGGCCCATTTTGCATTAAAGGGGCGACATATCCTGGGGGACACAAACATTTGAGAAGCTGTGGGGAGAAGCAGTGAAAGTGTAGGTCTTGTTTCTTGGTTTCATTTTGAAAGGTTGTTTGTTGTGAATATTTTTAGATAGGTGTCTTTGCTCATACATTCTTTGTTTAGCTCACAGGAAGCGTTTAAAACTGCATGGCCGTCTGTAGTAGAGTAATCCTCCGATAAAAGTTGATCTAGTTCACATATTTACACATGTTGGAGGGGACTTATCTGTTTAAAAAGCTGTTGTTCGGCATTAGCTTATTAGGTTTACATTGAAATTTTATGAATTAAATGCTTACATTTTTTGTAATCTGTCTCTAAATGTTTGTATCTCAGGGGATACGTCGCCCTTTTAGGGGTATAAATCAAGATATAAAAACATATATACAGTGGTGTGAAAAATTGTTTGCCCCCTTCCTGATTTTTCATTTTTTTGCAGGTTTGATACACTTTAATGTTTCAGATCATCAAACAAATTTAAATATTAATCAAAGATAACACAAGTAAACACAACATGCAGTTTTTAAATGAAGTTTTTTTTTTTTTTTTTATTATGAAGGGAAAATAAAATCCAAACCCACATGGCCCTGTGTGAAAAAGTGCTTGCCCCCTAAACCTAATAACTGGTTGGGCCACCCTTAGCAGCAACAACTGCAATCAAGCGTTTGCGATAACTTGCAATGAGTCTGTTACAGCGCTATGGAGGAATTTTGGTCCACTCATCTTTGCAGAATTGTTGTAATTCAGCCACATTGGAGGGTTTTCGAGCATGAACCGCCTTTTTAAGGTCATGCCACAGCATCTCAATAGGATTCAGGTCAGGACTTTGACTAGGCCACTCCAAAGTCTTCATTTTGTTTTTCTTCAGCCATTCAGAGGTGGAATTGCTGGTTTGTTTCGGATCATTGTCCTGCTGCAGAACCAAAGTTCACTTCAGCTTGAGGTCACGAACAGATGGCTGGACATTGTCCTTCAGGATTTTTTGGTAGACAGCAGAATTCATGGTTCCATTTATCACAGCAAGTCTTCCAGGTCCTGAAGCAGCAAAACAGCCCCAGACCATCACACTACCACCACCATATTTTACTGTTGGTATGATGTTCTTTTTCTGAAATGCTGTGTTACTTTTACGCCAGATGTAATGGGACACACACCTTCCAAAAAGTTCAACTTTTGTCTCTTCAGTCCACAGAGTATTTTCCCAAAAGTCTTGGGGATCATCAAGATGTTTTCTGGCAAAACTGAGATGAGCCTTTATGTTATTTTTGCTCAGCAGCGGTTTTCGTCTTGGAACTCTGCCATGCAGGCCATTTTTGCCCAGTCTCTTTCTTATGGTGGAGTCATGAACACCGACCTTAACTGAGGCAAGTGAGGCCTGCAGTTCTTGGGATGTTGCTCTGGGGTCTTTTGTGACCTATTGGATGAGTCGTCGCTGCGCTCTTGGGGTAATTTTGGTCGGCCGGACACTCCTGGGAAAGTTCACCACTGTTCCATGTTTTCGCCATTTGTGGATAATGGCTCTCACTGTGGTTCGCTGGAGTCCCAAAGCTTTAGAAATGGCTTTATAACCTTTTCCAGACTGATATATCTCAATTACTTTCTTTCTCATTTGTTCCTGAATTTCTTTGGATCTCAACATGATGTGTAGCTTTTGAGGATCTTTTGGTCAACTTCACTTTGCCAGGCAGGTTCTATTTAAGTGATTTCTTGATTGCGAACAGGTGTGGCAGTAATCAGGCCTGGGTGTGGCTAGAGAAACTGAACTCAGGTGTGATAAACCACAGTTATGTTTTAAAAGGGGGGGAGGGGGGGTCAAACACTTTTTCACACAAGGCCATGTGGGTTTGGATTTTGCTTTCCCTTCATAAAAAAAAAAAAAAAAAAAAATCTTCATTTAAAAACTGCATGCTGTGTTTACTTGTGTTATATCTGATTAATATTTAAATTTGTTTGATGATCTGAAACATTAAAGTGTGACAAACATGCAAAAAAATAAAAAATCAGGAAGGGGGCAAACAATTTTTCACACCACTGTATAGACTCTGAGATTTTGTGGCTTGTGTTTTATAAAATTCAATCTTTTTGTAATCTTGACAAAACACATATCATTGGAAAGGTCTGACAGTCAAGGATCCATATTTGGTGACTGTTTTGCAATAGAAGTGATATTGTGACAGAAAACGATTAATTTGTAACAGAAAACTGCATCAGAAAAATTGAATAGAGTTTTTTTTTTTTTTTTTGGGGGTATAGTGCCCAAAAAAAAAACTCACAGGAACCACAATTTTTATAATATCAATTTCAAATTTGGAACATAACTTGCTTAGACATACGGCTTTGATTTTATAACAATTTTAGAGTGCAACAAATTTTATACAATATTTATTTTATATATAATAAAAAAAGTATACTACATTATCTTTTAAATTTGTATACCTTCTTTTTTCAAATGCTTTCACTTCAGCAATAATCAGCTATGTGTCTTCTTTAAAAAGAGACCAACCTTAGGTCTGTATTCCAAAGTGTTCAGGAATTACAATCATGTTGTAACAAGCATTTATTAACAAGTGTTCTGTTTTCAAGTGTTCAAGTGTTCTGTAATGAATTTATACCCCAAAGGGGCGATGTATCCTGGGGATACAAACATTAAATCAAAAATAAGTGTCAAGATTTGGAAAAAAAATTAAAAAAATTAAAAAAATTAAAAATCATGAAATTGTATTATTTGAGTGCCAATAAGATGGAAAATAGCAATAACTTAATTTGCTGATGTCCCTTTATAGTTTTGCCCTTTTTAGGGTTATGCATTTAGCAGACAGAAATCTGCTCAAATGAACATTCAGGCAACAAACAAACACACAAACAAAAAATCTAAACAAACAGCATTCTAATGGCAAGATTTTGACCATGTAGTTTTAATAAACTAATTTCTCATTAACTGATTGTTCTTTTGTTAAAGCCGAAGTTTGTGCCACTTTGGTTCTGCAGAACCAAACAGAACGTTTTTACAGAAGTTTCCCAAATCCTCCCATTTTCCATTGGTCAGACACACAGGTAGCCCCGCCCCAAACTGAGAATCAGCCTATGACAGCTTTAGTTATTAAAGGTGACTCTGGATATTAATGTAGGAGAAGAATATTTTTAACATTGAAACAATGACAGCTGGATGCGTTCAAGCACCGTGCGGTTTCCAGCGTGAGCTTCAGATACGAGCATCTGTAAAGAGGGTCTGGATGATGAGAGCAGGAGGGAAACGAGACTGTAATGAAATCACGGATACCTGCTGATGCTCACGAGGAAATGACTCTTCAGCATTTCAATGAGCCTCAGTCCTGCACACTACACCTGTGCGTTTATTTGGGAGTTTAGGCTCATGTTGTAATTAAAGTGATGGCATGCAGAGGTACAGAAAATGAAGCCACATTCACGTCAGTAGAATTTATATGACATTACTTCACATCTAGGTTTACAGAGTGCATAAGACTTCATTCTGTAAGTATTTTTCTCATAGGAATTAAAAAAAAAATAGTGTTCAAGAGTTATATAAGTGATGAACCAAATCAAACAGCTACAAGGAGAAACACACTACAAACCCTGATTTGAAGCAAAAAAAAAAAAAGTATTAGAAAATCAGACAAAAAAACAAAGATACGAGACTGTGAACTTAACAGCTTTAGTGAGGGAAACAACTACAATCCCAGTAAACACTGTGAACGACTATGGAGAAATATAAAACTATTGATATAAAAATCTTGATTGTATCTATATAAAAATATATATTTAGCATTTATTGCAAAATATGCAAATATATACAACTATTTCAGTAGTTTGAAGTGTAGAGAAACTAGATGCAGTGCTACATGGGAGTGGGCGGAGCTGCAGAGTTCTTTTGACATAATTTCCTGATTTTGTAGCGATTCTCTGATTGGTGGAGATTACAGAATCATGGGTAATGCAGTTTCTCATAAGGATCTGCTGTTAAACAATTATTAAATAGTTTGAAAACTATGTTAAAATAATGCAAACAGATGGCTTTAAAGGGTTACTCCACCCCAAAATGAAAATTGTCATTAATCACTTAACCCCATGTCGTTCCAAACCCGTAAAAGCTTCGTTCGTCTTCGGAACACAATTTTAGATATTTTAAATGAAAACCAGGAGGCTTGTGACTGTCCCATTGACTGCCAAGTAATTAACACTGTCAAGGCACAGAAAAGTATGAAAAGCATCATCAGGATAGTCCATCTGCCATCAGTGGTTCAATCTGAATTTTATGAAGTGACGAGAATACTTTTTTTATGAAAAGAAAATAAAAAATAACAACTTTTTTTTCAACAATTCTTCTCCTCTGTGTCTCTCCGCGTCACCGTAGTGCCATTTTGGAGAATATCCGCTGGACGCAAACTGCGTACGCTCTTCTGTATCAGCTGCAACACAAGGATGAGCTATTTTCGTACAAATATTCTTCCGGCTTCGCTACTGTTCGGACGCTCTTGCTTATTGCTCTGCGCTTTGCTCCATATTTATGTACTTTTCTCAGAATTCTCTAAGATTTTAACTTCAGCAGATCAGCACAGTGCTCAAACAACACATTTTTTGGAAAAAAAAGACTCTTTGCCTCCCACTACCAGCAGCTTACATTCTGGAGACGGGAAAACACAGCTGTTTACATTCAAACAGACGAGAGAAAATGCCTCTCGTGGAATCTACTTGCTGCATGAACTGCCACAGACTTCTACAAAGGATTGTGGTTCTTGAAACAAAGTTACTTGGACATCCAAAACAGGTGGAACACACAGCAAACCATCATCATAGACCCCCTCAGCATACAGTCGGGTGAGTCCTGTGAATCTAGTGAATCTCAACAGTTTATACCAAGTGTAGAGGAACAAGCCAAAACTGATCGACAGACAAATCAATGGCACAAACAGGGAGCGAGACCCAAAGGCACTCGAGACATCAGATTGTCACGAGTATCTCATATTGCTGCCGTAGCATCCTCTACCCCAGATACGGCTATGACAAGGCTTGCAAACACTGGTATTCTACCACTCCCTATACATCTTGAGAACAGATTTGGAGCATTAATGAATGTGGGTGAGGAATCCCCAAATGTGACTGAACATGGATAGTATCAGCCAGCAGCTAACATCACTACTAACAGGCGCTCGAGGTCGAGCAGACAGCAGCACTCAGCTCAGACCGCAGCCGAGCCCAGGACTCTGATAGTGGGTGACTCTGTTATCAGAAACATCAGTAGCAGGACTACAACTACATGCTGCTTTCCTCAAGCAACCGTCTCTGATGTGAACAAGGAACTTCGGAACATTCTGATGAAGCACAAGACTGCAAATCGAATCATCATCCATGTGGGGAAGAATGATATTCGGAAAGAGCAGTCAGAACTCCTTAAGAATGATTTCAGTGAACTATTTGAAACACTTCAAAGACTTGAAGTTCAGTCGTTCATCAGTGGACCACTCCCAGCAAGGGGAACTAACATGTTTTCACCGCTGCTTGGGTTTAATACATGGCTACAAAGAACCTGCGGTATAAAAGGGAGTCAATTTCATTGACAACTTCAATCTTTTCTGGGGCCATAGACAGCTGTTTAAACTGGATGGCCTCCCACCCAAACAAACTTGGTGCAAGAGTGTTAAAGGACAATATCTATTTCTCCCTCTGTCATCCTTCAGTGGTGTGTGCCAATCCACTCGGCCTGAATAGCACACACACACACCTGGACAGAGTATGAGTGACCACAGGACCTCATATCAGCTTCAGAGTCATCATGTGGTTCACACAT
The DNA here is from genome assembly GCA_039654775.1 of Spinibarbus caldwelli. Taxonomy (NCBI): domain Eukaryota; kingdom Metazoa; phylum Chordata; class Actinopteri; order Cypriniformes; family Cyprinidae; genus Spinibarbus; species Spinibarbus caldwelli. Next base: position 1,138,765 of record CM077226.1, on the reverse strand, counting down.
CCCACAAGGACACTGATAACACCACGCAGCCACAACAAGCATTGCTCATGGAAACTATCCCGGCTGAGCCCTGCCCACAGAGCTCATCACAGACAGACTGTGACATACTACAACAGCTCCAAGACTCAGCACCCAAGGACGACTTTCTGGAAAACAGCCAGAGAAGCCGGACAACATATCACATATCACAGCCACCGGAAAGACCAGAGCCAGAGCCCATCTCACCAGACACATTATCCCTCTCTCCAGCATCTCCACTTCTAAGCTTCTCACAGAAAATGGAGGAACTGGTGTATGCTGGGACCAAACTCTCCCACTCTTTCGCTGCAAGCCCCCAGATATCAACTAAAAAACGGCGGGCCCCACAACCACCAAAGACTGTGGACCCAGCTCGCCCTCCTCCTCCTGTGAGAGCTGTCCGACATCGCAAGAATTAGATGTTTTGTTTCCAGTCAAGACTTGGAGAAACCTGTTCATGCCTTTATCACCAGCAGGGTGGATTATTGTAATGGTCTCCTCACCGGCCTTCCCAAGAAGACCATTAGACAGCTGCAGCTCATCCAGAACACTGCTGCCAGGATTCTGACTAGAACCAGAAAATCTGAGCATATCACACCAGTCCTCAGGTCCTTACACTGGCTTCCAGTTACATTTAGGATTGATTTTAAAGTACTTTTACTCGTTTATAAATCACTCAATGGCCTAGGACCTAAATACACTGCAGATATGCTCACTGAATATAAACCTAACAGACCACTCAGATCATTAGGATCGAGTCAGTTAGAAATACCAAGAGTTCACACAAAACAAGGGGAGTCCGCTTTTAGCTATTATACCTCCCGCAGTTGGAACCAGCTTCCAGAAGAGATCAAATGTGCTAAAACATTAGCCACATTTAAATCCAGACTTTAGCTGTGCATTTGTTGAATGAGCACTGTGCTACGTCCAAACTGACTGCACTGTATTTTATGTATAATCATTTTTATTTCTAACTGTCCTAAATTCATTTTAAATTATTTTAAACATTTTTAAATTTCTGGTTTTATTGATGTGATTATTATTATTTATTTTTTTAATGATTATTTTACTTCATTTTATGTAAAGCACTTTGAATTACCATTGTGTATGAAATGTGCTGTATAAATAAACTTGCCTTGCCTTGCAAAATCAAAGCGTAAATATGCGTAGAAAACGTATCCTTGTGTTGCAGCTGACACAGAAGAGCGTACGCAGTTTGCGTCCAGCGGATATTCTCCAAAATGGTGCTACGGTGATGCGGAGAGACACAGAGGAGACAAATTGTTGAAAAAAAGTCGTTATTTTTATTTTCTTTGTGTACAAAAAGTATTCTCGTCACTTCATAAAATTCAAATTGAATCACTGATGGCAGATGGACTATCCTCAGAGGTGGGTAGTAACGAGTTACATTTACTTCGTTACATTTACTTGAGTAAATTTTTTGGGTAACTAATACTTTTAGAGTATATTTAAAAATGGGTACTTTTACTCTTACTCAAGTACATTTTTAGTGAAAAAACGGTACTTTTACTTCGTTACTGTGGGCGACGCTCCTCTCGTTACCTTAATGTAATACAAGTTAAAAATCCTTCAATTTATTCCAAACGCGCCGTATACTTTTTTCTGGGCAATGAGCGATGCCCGTTCCCAAATGATTCATTCTTTTGAGTCAATTCTGTTCGAAGACTTGATCAAACCAGTTGGCAATCCAGTGAATCGGTTCGTGAATCAGTTTGAATGATTCGTTCAGTTCTGCCGCACGCGCTGATCGTCTGAAGCGGTTCTCACTGAAGAGCTGTAACATCAAGAGCGCTGAAGACGTGGCTTTGGATCTACAGTCAGCTGAAAGCAGATCTGCAAAGGCTATGGTTTGCTAGCCATGAAGATCTTTATTAGATGAATACCGCGTGTGCTGTCGGTTCCACAGGTAGAGATTCGATTATAGTACACGATACTATTATGACATTACCAGTTTGTTGTACATGTACCTCACACATTAAATACAATGTATAATTTATTCATTAAATAAGCCGTCACAGAGTATGAAATGAACACCCGCCAAACCCGCGTTAGTTCCAGGAGGAATGCCTTTGCCTAGACACAATTAATATTGATATTTTCACAATATTTACGCTTGCAGAAATAAAGGCTACATTTGTTTAGATTTTGCAGAACAGACGGAAGAAAATTTATTTCATTATGTTCAGATGTTCTGTAGCGGTCATGTGAGGAGTTTTCACTCTTCTCCGTGTCAGAGGTTATATACATATACATTTATAATACATAATTAATATACTTTAAAATATAATTTAATTCAATTCAGTGATGCAAATCAGAATTTTTAACAGCTGTTACTCCAGTTTTCAGAGTCATATGATCCCTCAGAAATCATTCAGATATATTGATTTATTATCAGTTTTGTTGAAAAAAAAAACAGCATCTGCTGGTTAGGTATGTTTTGAAGCTGGGATGATGGTTTATGCTGGTCCTTAGCTGGTTTAAGCTGGTCATGCGCTGGTCATGCACATGTCCAGCTTAAACCAGCTAAGGATCAGCATAAACCAGCAAAGGACCAGCTTAAATCAGCTCAAACCAGCATCCCATGCTTCAAAACATACTTTACCAGCAAAAGCTGTTTTTTTCAACAGGGAACAGTTTTGCTGCTTAATATTTTTTGGAACCTGTGACATTTTGTTCAGGATTCTTTTATGAATAGAAAGCTATAAAAGAACAGCATTGATAATAAATCAGGCTGATAAAAATTCTGATTTGCATCACTGAAATAAATTACATAAAAAAAAAAAATAAAAAAAACATTAAAAGTATTTTGAATGGCAGTGTGTGTATATATATATATATATATATGTATAGAGAGAGAGAGAGAGAGAGAGAGAGATAGAGATATATAGATATTTAGATAAAATTTATATATCTAAATAAAAATAGACTATTTTCAGTATATGATCCAAAGTAACTAGTAACTAACTACTTGAGTAGTTTTTTTATCCGATACTTTTTTACTCTTACTCAAGTAATTATTCAGACTATTACTTTTACTTTTACTTGAGTAAATATTTCTTCAAGTACTTTTACTTTTACTTGAGTACAGTTTTTGGGTACTCTACCCACCTCTGACTATCCTGATGATGCTTTTCATACTTTTCTGTGCCCTGACAGTGTTAATTACTTGGCAGTCAATGGGACAGTCACAAGCCTCCTGGTTTTCATCTAAAATATCTTAAATTGTGTTCCGAAGACGAACGAAGCATTTACGGGTTTGGAACGACATGGGGGTAAGTGATTAATGACAAAATTTTCATTTTGGGGTGGAGTAACCCTTTAACAAAGCAGACATCATCGATTAACAACCTTGTAGCTCACAGTACTTCTGTCTTTAACAGTTTATAAGTTATTGTAAAAAAATAAATTCCTCTATGTAGAAAATTAATGGGCTTTTTACGTTGGGATCAGAAAAAGACAACTGTAACCACACACACACACACACAATTTCAATTATATTTCCAGCTTACATTAATTTGTGAGCATCTATATGAAGCTGAAGGTTTGCTCTGAGACTTATTGATTTATTTTATTTTTATTTATTTATTTTTGAGCAGCGTGACGTCACAGTCTGTGACTCACAGATGACGCCATCCTGAGATCTTCATGTCATCTGATGCTCCTCTGAGACACTCTGTCCTCTCCTCTCATTATAAGAGGGAAGTCTGATTATAGCTGCGTGTATGTCCAATGCGTCAACGAACGTTTAAAACATACAGTGTCGTTCTTATTCAACAAAACGACACAAAGCAGCTTTTACACATTTGATGATCGGTATGAAAGCAGATTGATCCAGCAGTCACAGTCTTACCCATCAAATGCGTCCTTCGTGACAGAGAGAACGACAGCGTTTAGACAACAACGACGAATTCAGCATAAGACATCGAGAGGCTTCGACAGATCAGTGTTTGGAGTATAAATGAATAAAAGTGAATACCTGTCATAACCGGGCTGGAGCTGCTCTTCTTCACTTCGCACAGCCGCCGATGCGCTCGACTCTCAGCGCCGCACTGCGCATGCGCCAGAGAGAGGCGGCAGTGTCCTGATCAGATGCTTCTGTGAGTCACCTGGCTGCCTGGAGAGATAGATGAGTGTGATGCATTTTAACCAGGTTCAAATACGCTGTTCTTCTTTACATGTTCACCTGTGCTCGTATGAATTCTATAGCACACCGCCAATGTTTCATTCATTCCATGGGGATCGAAGGAAGACTGCTCTTAACGAATAGACTGTCCTATTAAACACCCCCCCCCAAAAAGTCCTATTAAACTTCCAAAAGAACTAGACTATTTTTGTTTTGTGATTAGTTATAATGCAATCAACTACGGTGTGGTTTGTAATTGCCAGACCGTTTGTAGAGGTTGTTTATGTAATAAAACACTTGCATGTAAATGATTATGCTTTTTTTCTGACAACAATTAATTTAAGAAGTGAATTAGTGAGTGAGAAGTGAATTAGTGAATTAATTTAAGAAGTGAATTAGTGAATTAGTGAGTGAATTGGTGTATGAGAAAAATCTCACATTAAGAAAATGGCATTTAAAAAATGTTAACTATTGCAAGTAATGATAAAAATAAATAAATAAATAAATAAATAAATAAATAAAAATCACTTAGCAGAAAGTCAAAATTGTTAAATCCTTCCAAATTCATTTAAAATAATACCTGTATTGAGCAAAGCTCAACAGTACCATGCAAAAGTGCATGCTTGACCAAGCTTTAGTGTGACTCATCATTGTCAAAATAAATATTCCAAAAAAAAAAACAAAAAAACTCCTCGTGTGTGTCATTCATGTTGAAAATCTCATACTCATTAATCAACATTAATCACAGGCTGTAAAAAACAGAGTTAGACTGGATAAATGACTCTTTGTCTAGGCATTCTAGATCAGAACTGTGCAATCTACACTGATAATGGCACCGACTGTTAATCAATATTCTGTAATTAACAATGTAAATGAGAGCTGGCTGATTCATTTTCTTTTGGGCTACATAACTGCGGTCGTCCCACAGACTGGTTTCCATTCCAACTCTAACACTAGTGAATTATTTGCATCCCGAGCGCTGGTTGTTTATGGTGAGTTTTAGGCCAAAAGCCTTCGTAATAATGACTAATCAATAGACTTCGTTTCAATCAAATGCCAGGTTTCACAAAACTCTCAGTCTCAGATTGAGCTGGGCTGTAATCATTGTGTCAAGAAGTTTGTCTCTGCAATTTCTCTTCTCTTCTGCACTGTTTTCTTATACAATGTCATGCATAATGGACCCTTTTATAGAGCAGTCAACTTCCCCAGTCCTCATCTCTCGAATGCTGGTTAAACAGTTTCTTTTTCCAACATCCCATCTATTGTGTCATTTTATGACCAGCTACAGTCACTGAACGAGCGGTCCCTTGTTCCTTCACAACGAGGCCAGCAGTGCTTTTCCAGAACCTTCTCCCTCTCTGCTCCTCTCTGGTGGAATGAGCTGCAAACCTCCACCTGAACTACTGAAATAATCACAACCTCCATAAAAACGGCTGAAGACGCCTTTTCTGTCAGCACTTAACCACTCCACAACCTTAAACCGACGCAATTCTTTCTCTTCTCTGCATTTCTCCTCTTCTCTATATCTTGTTTCCCAATCCAGTCTAATAAACGTGGCATTGTATTCTGCAAATATTGTTGACAAATTGCATCCTCTTTTGTGAATAACTTTGGTTATGAGCGTCGGCTAAATGCATTAATATAAATGTATTATATATGTGGAAAATATATTGAGAACCTGCTGAGAATTGCATTGTTTCCTACTGTACAGCAGAGCTTCTGATACCAGCTGATCTGAGAACAGCACAACACCTGGTGAGGATTCATCTGTTATGTAAGCTGCGCTCAATTTGACATTTACATTTATTCATTTAGCGGATGCATTTATTAAAAGTGCTTTACAGACAAGCAAATTGTCATCAAATATGTACAGTGACATTTTGCATGAATATTTTTTGGCATCCAGTTAATTCTGCAGTCTGAAATGGGGTTATGCACCAAATATTTCCAATTTCATGGCATGTGTGCTGTCATAGCATGATTCCCGGTCCCCCGCGGCTCCTCATGCACGAGCCATTGACTCGCTACAGAGAGACCTGGAAACAGCCTGTAATGTTTTTATCATGGGAGCCTCTATAGCAACCACTTAACGATCTGTTGCTCCAGTGAAGCTGCTGCGTCGTAAACGACACAAAGGATTCCTGGAATAAGAGTCCAGCGTTTTACAGCTATTCTGACTACAGCATATATATATATATATACAGATATATATATAATGTTGAGCTGCATTAAATCCAGATTTTTTTATTGATTAGAAACATGCTGATTTCTGCTCATAATAAGGTGAACCAGTGCACAATTTGTCTGGCATGGTGATTTCTGTGGTTCTCATTATATTGCAGTGTTTAACTGTGAACGAACACCTGGCAAAGGGTCTGATTACAGTGTGTGCACACCCTTCCCATCATGCAGCTGAAGATTAGTCACTGTGTGCATCTGTAAATAAGGAACTATTTAACCGTGCATGCGTATAATACAGGTCTAAATCCATTTCCTCAATTTATATTCACTGGTGTTTTTCTCTCTCTCTCTCTCTCTCTATCTCTCTGTATCTATCTCCCCCTCGTCCTCTCTCTCTCTCTCCTGCTCTATCTGTGTGTGGACAAGCTGTGCCTCTTCTCATTCCGTTTCCATGGTTACAATCAGCGAAAGGTCACCTTCTGGAAGTCGCTGGAGAGCATGCGCCACAAGATGAGAGTCCCATAATCACACTTACAGCAATAACAGCTGATAAAAGCAGACTTCATTAAGCCTGTGTGTGTGTGTGTCACTTGGACGTGTTACAAGAGTCACTGCACTCCATTATTCAAGAACTTTTACTCACACTCAGTTCTATATCAGCAATACAGAATTTCTAAATAGACAGTAATCTGCTGATCGTGTTATAAACGTGTATATGCAATACAGCTCGAGTTAAAGAGAAGAGCTCAAGCTGATGTCATTATTTCCTCCATGTTTCCCTGCAGGTTAAACGCAATCATCAGTGTTAAATCTTGTGAATGCATTTAACCTATTATTGGAAGGGGAAAAATGTTGTAATATTGTAGCTGATATAGTTCATCAATACAAAGCACACATTTATCTTACAGTCACAGTGAAGCAACAGAGTGATGCCGTCTGCCTTCTAGTGGTTGATATTTGCATGACAGCAGATTTCAGATTTCATCACTCCATGAGCGATGGAGCAGCACCAACAACAGCTATAAATCAGCATATGTTTATTTACATGCATTAATAAACACATATAAAGTGATTCTTCACAACTCCTGACCGTTCCATCAGTCACAAAGCGAAGGATGTTGTATGTAAATGTGACCATAAGTAGATCTCTTTGTCTCAGGCTTGCAGCCGACGGCTTATTTTCTGCCCTCCTTCATACAACAAATGATAAGCTCCTTCACCTGAGTTGCTGTAATGCTTGGTTAATCATTTAATAACCAACCCCTGGATGCTCAGTAATCAGGTTACCGCCCCAGACAACCTCATCTTAATTTCCAAATCTCTAATGATGGTTTTGATCGGTCATCTGTCAGCTCTCCAGGCTGATGTATGGAGTTTGCTTTCATTAGCCTCTGGCTCCCAGTGAGAGCTGACCGCTCCATTCATCACAGCACACGTCTGTCACGAGAGCCAGTGTTTCTGAGCAGGAACAGACACCGGTCACTGTGTCATGTGTCTCACTGGTCAAACACTACGAGTGTTTACAGCCCGAAGAGAAATCTAGTTAAATACCAAGGACTTACAGATGTAATCTTTGTGTTGATGCTGATTTCACACATATGAAAAGCCTTTAAACTATTGCAAACAAAAGTATTTAATGACTTACAATGAAGTACACTTCAGTATGCTTACACAGTTAATTAATGTATTAGTTTAAATTTTTATTAGATACAGTTACCTGAACTTTAGAGTATTTTTATTTTTCTCTCCATCATTATGTATGTTCTTCTGCAAAGGGCTAAAATAAAATATTCTGAAGAAATAATGTCATACAGGTTTGGGAAGACATGAGAGTTAATAAAAGATGACTGAATTTCCATTTTTGGGTGAAGTACACTTACTTGGGCTTTTTTTATTCATATTTTCTTATCTGCAATCAGTCTAAAATGTACTTTGAGAATCTGAAGTACACTACAAGTGCACATTCAGTACAGTTAACCACACTTCTTTTTCCACAAAGGTTTTACAAGACGAGTAACCTTCACATTAAAAAGAGATTCAGGATTTTTCTTCCACCATGAAAACATTTTTAAGAAGTAATCCTAAAATTAATACATAATGTGCCAAAATACTAAGTTTTAAGACTTTCAGCCATTTAATGAGTCTTTCTCTGTATTGCACACTTTTGACATTTACACTACACATTCATTCATTCATTCATTCATTCATTCATTCATTTGACTGTAAAAAAAAAACAAAACAAAAAAAAAAACACTGCATTTGAGTATTTTTTTACATTGTGTTATGCCATTGGCCTCACAATGGTATTGTATGTGTTGCTGATGGTCATATAGAGTCACAGTATGCATGACTCCATCTGCTGTTTTCCTGTAGATTAGTGTTTCCACATGAAAGATACAGAAGAAAATCAATGCAAACCTGCTCTGATAACTGCTCTTATCTAGTTCGAATGCATCTCTTCACTCCACTTTCACCAGGAATTTGATTTGACCCCACATCATTATTCTGTCTATACTGAGTTCAGTCACTGCAATATTTCCATTAACACTTAATATTGGCTTTCCGAGGAAAAAAATGGTCTCAGTCAGTCTGTGTCTGTATTCATTTCTTTCCATTCTAACCTTATTCATGTGCCGTTGCAATAACCTGCTCAGAGTTTCAGACGCAACATCATTTCCCCGTGACTCTCGGTGCGATCATGCCATGTTCATTTCCCCTGGCATTGTTAATATAAAAAACAAATGTATTGATGGTGGGAAATTCAGAGTGAGTGATGCAGATCCAGAGGCCATGCACCTGCTTCAGCATCTACAGCACAACACGCATCATTTATCATGCAAAACAGACCGCGCTGTTTCGTCAAAAGACGCCTAATGCTGGATGGGCAGGTGCAGACGGGCTTTTCTCCCTCCGAGTCTCTTTATTTGTGTTTTGGATAAATCTGATTTTTGTGTTCTCCCTCTCTTTCTTTATTTCTTTTCCCCTTTTCATCGTAGCTCCTGTATCTTACTCTCTCCCTCTCACTTTCCCCTCAGCCACCTTTATTCCTTCTATAATTGCTAATTTGTTTGAAAGGCTTCAGATTGGGGATTAAGGAGGCCAGACGGGACAAAAGCACAGTGTGTTACCAAGACAGCGGCTGCGGGGCGAGACTGTAATGACGCCTGCGGCTGAAGCTGCACTGAGGTCCATGAATACAGGCACGTCTGACATTTCTTACAGTTCTGATCTTTGAAGCAGGAGTTTCTCTGAGAGCTGACAAGTGAAGAGGTTGTTGTAAGAGTCCCTGCAACACTGGTCCGTTCATCATCCAGAAGCACCACTAGGAAACATTCTCAGAATTTGGATAATGTTCTGGCATGGTTCTCTCAAGGTTATGAACAAACTAATCTTTCGGTAACATTAAAGCGCACCTATTATACAAAATTCACTTTAACATGTTGTTTGAAAATAAATGTGTATTGGCAGTGTGTGTACACAACCGTCCCACTGCAAAAAAAAAAAAAGTCTTGTTTTCTGAAAATATTATCCAAATTTTGTTAGTTTTTGCTTAAAAGAAGTAAAAATATCTTCCAATGCGGTAAAAAAATAATGTTGTTTATCCTTTGAATTAAGATTATTTTTCGTACCCCATTGGCAGATATTTCTACTTGTTTTAAGCAAAAACTAACAAAATTTGGATAATATTTTCAGAAAACAAGACATAATATCTTAAGTAATTTTTCTTGTCAACTAAATGCATCCTAGTTCAAGAATTTGTAGATATTTATACTAGAAAACAAGACAAAATACTAAGGAAGAAAATAATTTTTGCAGAAATCCACCCGCTCCTTAATCATAAGCAGTGTCTCAGAACAAGCCATTTGCACAATCCATAAGATGTGATGTCACATTTTACAAGCCCCACCCACAACTGTTGATGGAAACTGCCATATTAGCAGAGACTAAGAGCAGTGAGTGATTTTCTGTTTTTATTTTATTGTTTGGGTCAAATTAACAGTGCAGACAGCAGTAGGTACTGTATATTATGCTGCTGTCACTTAATACACAGATAATATAAACGTGATTTATTTCCTTCACAGACATAACCAACTGTGTTTTTGTAATTTACATGTATTTTTAACATAAACTTGTGTGTATTTGACAGTTTAAGCGCAATAAGACATGAAAGAGAACTTACATGTCGTGTGACAGCCGCTGTCTGTGCGCATGCTTCGGATGTGTGCGCTCAGAAAACCCTATATCAGAAGTTTAAACCGATATGGTTTTAAAAAGCATGATTTCAGTGCGATAGACACGATAATCAAAATTGAATTTCAGTCAGAGTTGTACGACACTCAGTCATCGTTTACGGATCCCATAGGAATGAATAAGAAGTGCCATAAGCTGAATCCAACCTGTCGCAAAAAGTCAGTGACTTCTCTTATAAAACAGCATTTTTATCATGGTAAACTCTAAAAATAGTTCAATCCAAAAGTATTGTTTAGTGTAAAACATGTTAAAGATTAAAGACAGGCTGTCAATTCATTAAATGTTAAGCTGTTTCCCCTAAAAAGCAGTTTATTCAGCGTATTATGCTTTTTCGGCTACTGGTTGCAGGCTTGCCTTCTAGTGGCTTTGGTAAAGGCACAGACCTGTTCCGAAAAAGGTTGCGGGAAAAACAGCTCATTTGCATTTAAAGAGACATGCACGAAAACAGTGTCTTTCTGCTTCCACTCAAAATGGGCATTTTCAAAATGATATAATAAATGATCTGTGGGGTATTTTGAGCTGAAACTTCACAGACACATTCTGGGGACACCTGAGACTTATATAACATCTTGTAAAAAAAAAAGGGCATAACAGGTGCCCTTTAATAAAACATTTGTTTAAAGTTAACTGGTCTTTATTAAAGTTGTCAAAACTTTAAAAATTACAAAATGGAATGTTCTCTTACCATGTCCTAACTACACGCGACGCCGCAACTCACAATAAAAGGTGAGTTAAATATTTCCATGTTAATCAGAGTTTTTGTAACAACAACAACATACAAACTATATGACAATAGATAATCTCAGGTACTGATTATGTGCTTTATTCAAAGTTAAATGTGTCTAATATGAGTTTAAATATCATTTTGCGTGACCTTATACCTTATACTGAAAACAACAACAGATAGTTTACCTCAGATCTTGAAAATAAATTAAAGCAAACATGTACATTAAAACAATGTGAACCAACAAGAATATTCCATAACAAAGATGGAATCAGTCTCTCAGTATGTACATTTAGTAATGTTAAAAAGGTTTAATATTTATGAATTAGATTATAAACATATCCATTTCATTGTGAGTGCAGTGTGCTTCCAGAGAGGCTCCGCCCACACACGCTTCTGATTGGCTGTGACATTTGATTGATTCTGTCGAGTCTGGTGTGGACACACAAATTGTTTGTCGCTGGAATCTTGTTGCATTGTGTGTAGTTAGGACACGGTGTTAACCAAAAAAAAAAAAAAAAAATTAAAAACTAATAACAGAAATTACATTTTCATAGCTTAATGTTAGCAAAACATTCTTAAAACATTTTTATGTTGGCTGGGTTGATTGTGTCACTGTCTGTTGTGTTGGAACACGAGGCGCTGATGAACTCATGAATGGCTTTTTCAGTTGGTTTATGTATTGTTTAAATGATCATCTTTGATGGTGCTCTTCACTGTATCTCCTCTTTCCCTCTCCTTCGACTGCCATGTCCCTCACTGGCACAAATTACCCACAAACCCCTGCTTGCCCTCCACCAGCGCCTGGACTGAGGTATAGGTGGGATTTAATAGAAGAGCATGGCTCTAATCTTTTGAAGATGTAGTTGAGCTGCAGGCCTTCTGTCAGACGCAGATGTGTGTTTCTCAGCTCTGCACAGCTTTAGGGAGTGTGTGGAGACTGCTAATAGATCCTTATTAATCCAGAGCAGCAAAGCTTGAAATAGCCTTTAGAGCCCAATTTCGAAGCCCACTATGTGTAAAGAAAACTTTATCGCCGCTCCTGAACTTCAAAGGCTCGCGCTCAAGCGTGTTTAAAGCATGTAAACTGAGATCAGTGATAACGTACGATCCCGTGTCAGAGTGATTTGGCTTGATCTGCAGACACTATGCGGCTGAGAAACAGCAGGTTGCTGCTAGTTTAACCACATGATTATTAATCTGATTAGATACGCTATGATATGTTACATGGGAGGACAGCTGACGTAGATCTTCGAGGCGATCGGATCATGAATTACCATCCTGGCTGGTTAGAAGCTGGTTTAGTTTAGCTGTGCTTATTGATTATGTTACATGTTTGTTTAATGCCAAAATAAACACAGAGCACTGTGATAAAAAGATAACACTTCATTTTAAAGGAAAAGGGAGGTCCAAAATCAAATTTGCTGGAAATATCCTCATCCTGAGGCCAGCAGGTGAGTTTGTTTCTTCATCAGATTTGTAGAAATATGTCACTGCACTATATCAGTATCTCAGCAATGGATGCTCTGCAGTGAATGGGTGCCGTCAGAATGAGAGTCCAAACAGCTGATAAAAAACATCACAATAATCCACACCACTCCAGTCCATCAGTTAAACATCTTTAGAAGACAAAAGCTGAAACAAATCCAGCATTAAGGCGTGTTTAACTTCAAACTGTTGCTTCTGGCTAAAATACGAGTCCATAATCCATAATAATAATGTTTCAGTTTTTGTCTTCTCAAGATGTTAACTGATGGACTGGAGTGGTGTGGATTATTGTGATGTTTTTATCAACTGTTTGAACTCTCATTCTGACGGCACCCATTCACTGCAGAGCATCCATTGCTGAGACACTGATGCAGTGACACATTTCTACAAATCTGATGAAGAAACAAACTTATCCTAATCTTGGCTGGCCTGAGGGTGAACACATTTTCAGTAAATTTTAATTTTTAGGTGAACTATTTCTTTAGGTCGACATAGGTACACATAACATATACTTATAAAAGTAAAACAGTAAATCATGCATCAAGCAACTAACCCTAATCTTAAAGGGATAGTTCACCCAAAAATTTGAATTCTGTCATTAATTACTCACCTTCATGTTGTTTGAGTCCCCCAAGACTTCCGTTCATCCTCAGAACACAATCAAATATATTTTAAATTAAATCTGAGAGCTTTCTCTCCCTCCATTGACAGGCTAAGTAACTTTTACTTCGAAGGCCCAGAAAGATATTGAAAACCTCATGGAAGTAGTTCGTATTACTTCAGTTGTGCAACTTAAATTTTCTGAAGTGACGGAAGTGCTTTTTGTCCGCCAAAAAAACCACAAATTAATTAATTAAATAAATAACGTCTATAATCAAAATTTTCCTCAGTCCTTCATAACAGAATTAATGACAGAATTTAAATTTTTGGGTGAACTATCCTTTTAACCTTATGGCCAGTACATTAATTACAATGTAACAAAGTCACCTTAAAATGCAGTGTTACCATATAAAATCTCTTTTTTTTTTTCTGTGCAGTAAATGGTGCGGTGAATGCCTGCAGTCCTTCAGCAGATTCTGAGCTCCTGAACCAATTCCTCCACATAATGATGAGATTAGAGCCCTGTCAATCTCTCCTGACAGAAGCAGTTAGACCCGCGAGCATCTGACGGACACAACAGAAGCATCGGGATGCTTTACAGCTTCGCATGTGAGAGTTTTGTCAATTTAGTGAGTTTAAAATGCATTTCCAGGCCCGGGCTGAGTGTGTTCAGGGACTGAATGCAGGAATAATGTTATTCTTCTCTTTCTGAGTTATCTCGGTTTCTATGTGATATGGCACACGGTGCATACTGGGATATCAGGGGCGTGATGAAAAAGCAAGAAAATACGGCACACACACACACACACACAGAGCCAGAAGTCAGACTGGTCTGCAGCACAGGTGCTCACTGATGAGTGGACTGTTGCGCTCATTGGATCCCACTAGGTGGTCGGCATTAAATACAGCACTGAGAGTGATCCTGCGGCACGGCTCTGCTGACCCACTCATTGAGCCCGGTGATAGATTCACACGCACTCTCAGATAATAAGGAGCCGGTGGGCCTGTGAGCTCCATCTCCTCTGAATTCATCATGCGCTAGTTACATTACAGGCCTTTACCAGCGGAAGGGTCTCCTTTAATTGTGAAGTGACCCCCTCCTACCTAACAAATCACCTGTCGGCCCAAGCGGCGTTTCTCAGACGCTCAGAGGAGGCGAGAGAGAGAGTAATAAGGCAGTTTTTCTAAAGGATGCCGCGACACAGGGGAAGAGGTGTCAAACCATCCAGCATGGCGTCAGTGGACACTCCAGGTAGGCGAGGTGGCCTGTCAGACAGAAATATTCCCCAGGTAGAACTGATGGAGGAGCAGCAGCAGTGGAGAGATGAGCTGATATGGAGGAACAGTTGTGGCACGTGGCAGTAGATGGCAGTATTAGTCCAGCGAGCGCTGCGTCTGCACAAAGAGTGATGTAATCCACCAGAAGAGAATGTAAATTATTAGGGAAAAAAATCTTTGCTGCTTGCCCTTTTTTGCAGTAACTATCAGCTTCATCAGAAAAAGACTTATATTGCTTGCTGCTGGCTATAGTGAGAGGACAGGGCAAGAGCTGTAAACATCAATGACTGCTACATCAAATGCTAAATTGTAGGTTAATGTTGATGAAATGCATTAAGTTGGTATTTTGTATCTATAAAATAAATTAAAAACCATTGCGGTCTCTAAAAAGAGAAATTTATCAGCTGACCTTGTAAGCGATGAATGGATTTTTTCAGGGTTATTTATGAGACACATACTATAAATTAACCAGATTTATATTGTCAGCGGGCACCCACAGGCACAAACATATTTTTATTTTTAATAAATTAAAAACAAATACACATTAAAAAGTTTGTGGTCATTATATATATATATATATATATATATATATATATATATATATATATTACGAATCTACACCCCCTCCAGAAGTCTGAGATCTGCTAGTGAGCGACGCCTCGTGGTACCATCACAGAGAGGCTCAAAATCACTCTCCAGAACATTCTCATTCACCATTCCTGGCTGCTGGAATGATCTTCCCACCCCTATCCGGAATGCTGGATCCCTACCAATCTTTAAGCAACAACTGAAAACTCATCTCTTTCAGCACTACTTGACTTCATCCTTAAAAAAAAAAAAAAAATTCTCTCTCTTTATTTATTCCTTTCCTTTCTAGCTTGTACTTATTTGAACAATGCCTGAGAGTTGTTGTTACAAGCACTTCCTCTGTCTGATTGCCTCTTCTAGACGAATCGCTTTATGTATTCCCCAATTGTAAGTCGCTTTGGATAAAAGCGTCTGCTAAATGACTAAATGTAAATGTATATATATATATATATATATATATATATTTTTTTTTTTTTTTTAATGTTTTTAAAATAAGTCTATTCTGCTCATCAAAAATTAAGTAAAAATTGTGAAATATTATTACAATTTAAAATAGCTGTTTTCTTTGCGAATATCTGTTAAAATGTAATTTATTTCTGTCATGTAAAGCTGAATTTTCAGCGTCATTATTCCAGTCTTCAGTGTCACATGATCCTTCAGAAATCATTCTAATATGCTGATTTGCTGCTCAAGAAACATTTATGATTATTATCAATGTTGAAAACAGTTGCGCTGCCCAATATTTTTGTCGAAACTGTGACATTTTATTTTTCAGGATTCACAGATGAACAGAAAATTCAAAATAACAGCATTTATTTGAAATATAAATCTTTTGCAACATTATTAATGTCTCTACTGTCACTTTTGATCGATTTAATGCATCTGTGATTTCTTTAAAAACTTTTGAATGGTAGTGTATACGATGCAATGTCTAAAAGAAACAACTTTTCCAAATGTGGTCGGAGCAGATTTCTGGAGGCCAAATGGGTTTCAGAGGCACATTTTTCCCACATCTGCAGGCGTCCCATCTACTTCCAGCGTGTTGGATTGCGGGGGGCTACACAGCCAATTTACAGAGTAACATGAGCAGGGACAAGAAAATCATTACCACAAGATTCATATCGATAGCTGTTCCTTTAATGCTCAGAGACCAAAGTTTAGCCTTAAAGTCCTGCAGCGAAAGACTCAAGGATAGATCAATGTCAACAAACCAGGAATGGCAGCGCGACCCTCGCAACGAGCAGAGCTTCAGGCGTGGAAAGTCATATCGTGATGTCTGGCTGGTATGGTTTCATTTCATGAATTCTTTAATGTGCTAAGTCCAAATGGTCCCAAACGTCCCCTATTGCTTGGCAGTCTAAAATAATTGAGGAGTTTTCCAGCAGGTTTCTCTCAGAATCACATCCTCTCTTTCTGGCTCTCATGGCTTTCAGGCCAAAGAGCTGGGGTCCGATGATGGAGCTGCGTACGGCTGTAATCTACAGATGTAGCGGAAAATGGCCCCCTGGAGAATGTCCCCTGCCTCCGACATCATTTATCCCGCTGTCCAATCACTGCGCTCATAGATCAATATTACAACCGAAAGGAATGAGAAAGTAGAAAAAGTCAACGTATTAAATGTGTGCTAAAAGAAAGCTGTCTTTAGGACGGCCTGTTGTTGAGGTCTGTTTGGCGTCATGATCTGAAGATCCAAATGCTGAAATAAAGCAAATGGTATATTATTAGTAAATACGTTGGCTCTGTTGCAAAACCTGGTTAGCTGTCTACTGTCAGACAGGAAGCAGTCTAAATAACCATGCAACTGATTGGGAACACTCTCCATGAGTCGCATCTGAAACAAGCACAAGAGTCTCAACTCACAGCTGATATCCAGCTAAACTTCTCATCTTCTCAGAACGCTGGAAAATGTTCTAGCAAGGTTCTCTAAAAGTGATAGAAAATAACTTCTAGTGGAGATAGATTTAAAGTTATCTGATCTGTAATACTGTCAAAACTTGAAAATAAATAAAATAAGCTCACACACACACTTGTTTCGCTATCCTTGTCGGTACTTCCATAGGCGTAATGGTTTTTCTACTGTACAGACCGTATATTCTATTGCCCTACACCAACTCTACACCTAAACTTAGCCCTCACAGGAGACTTTATGCATTTTTAGATTTTCAAAAAAAAAAAAAAAAAAATAAAAAAAAAAAAAAATAAAAACTTCATTCTGTGTGATTTATAAGCTTCTTTACCCGTGGGGACCTCAATTTAGGACCCCACCGTGACACGAGTCCCCATGAGTCTGTGTGTATTCAGGTTTAAGTCCCCACCTGAATAGAAAAACATGTACACACAAACAATATTTAGCCTATATATCGTTTAAAGAGCATATTCCTGAAACATATACGGGGGTACGGAAAGTATTCAGACCCCCTTAAATTTTTCACTCTTTTTTTTATATTGTAGCCATTTGCTAAAATCATTTAAGTTCATTTTTTTTTCCTCAATGTACACACAGCACCCCATATTGACAGAAAAACACAGAATTGTTGACATTTTTTCAGATTTATTAAAAAAGAAAAACTGAAATATCACATGGTCCTAAGTATTCAGACCCTTTGCTCAGTATTTAGTAGAAGCACCCTTTTGATCTAATACAGCCATGAGTCTTTTTGGGAAAGATGCAACAAGTTTTTCACACCTGGATTTGGGGATCCTCTGCCATTCCTCCTTGCAGATCCTCTCCAGTTCTGTCAGGTTGGATGGTAAACGTTGGTGGACAGCCATTTTTAGGTCTCTCCAGAGATGCTCAATTGGGTTTAAGTCAGGGCTCTAGCTGGGCCATTCAAGAACAGTCACGGAGTTGTTGTGAAGCCACTCCTTCGTTATTTTAGCTGTGTGCTTAGGGTCATTGTCTTGTTGGAAGGTAAACCTTCGGCCCAGTCTGAGATCCTGAGCACTCTGGAGAAGGTTTTCGTCCAGGATATCCCTGTACTTGGCCGCATTCATCTTTCCCTCGATTGCAACCAGTCGTCCTGTCCCTGCAGCTGAAAAACACCCCCACAGCATGATGCTGCCACCACCATGCTTCACTATTGGGACTGTATTGGACAGGTGATGAGCAGTGCCTGGTTTTCTCCACACATACCGCTTAGAATTAAGGCCAAAAACTTCTATCTTGGTCTCATCAGACCAGAGAATCTTATTTCTCACCATCTTGGAGTCCTTCATGCGGGCTTTCATGTGTCTTGCACTGAGGAGAGGCTTCCGTCGGGCCACTCTGCCATAAAGCCCCGACTGGTGGAGGGCTGCAGTGATGGTTGACTTTCTACAACTTTCTCCTATCTCCTGACTGCATCTCTGGAGCTCAGCCACAGTGATCTTTGGGTTCTTCTTTACCTCTCTCACCAAGGCTCTTCTCCCCCGATAGCTCAGTTTGGCCGGACGGCCAGCTCTAGGAAGGGTTCTGGTCGTCCCAAACGTCTTCCATTTAAGGATTATGGAGGCCACTGTGCTCTTAGGAACCTTAAGTGCAGCAGAAATTTTTTTGTAACCTTGGCCAGATCTGTGCCTTGCCACAATTCTGTCTCTGAGCTCTTCAGGCAGTTCCTTTGACCTCATGATTCTCATTTGCTCTGACATGCACTGTGAGCTGTAAGGTCTTATATATACAGGTGTGTGGCTTTCCTAATCAAGTCCAATCAGTATAATCAAACACAGCTGGACTCAAATGAAGGTGTAGAACCATCTCAAGGATGATCAGAAGAAATGGACAGCACCTGAGTTAAATATATGAGTGTCACAGCAAAGGGTCTGAATAATTAGGACCATGTGATATTTCAGTTTTTCTTTTTTAATAAATCTGCAAAAATGTCAACAATTCTGTGTTTTTCTGTCAATATGGGGTGCTGTGTGTACATTAATGAGGAAAAAAATGAACTTAAATGATTTTAGCAAATGGCTGCAATATAACAAAGAGTGAAAAATTTAAGGGGGTCTGAATACTTTCCATACCCACTGTATATATATATATATATATAATTTAAATGTTACTACTTATTTCAGAACGTTCAGAGAACATTCAAATGCAACATTACAATCATGTTTAATGCAAAATGAGAAAATGGAAAGGGTCCCCTGTTTTATTGATGCATATAAATGGAAAAGAATAATTATTATTATTATTATTCATACTGTATAGTGTAAAACATTGTAGAAAACATGCCTAGATTATATTAACTAGAATTTTACTGTTTTACTACTTGAACTATAAAAGTTCAGAACAAATAAAAACAGGGAACATTCTCAGAAATTTGGCTAATGTTCTGGTGAGGTTTTCTCAAAGTTATGAACAAAATCTTTCTTTTAGTAGCATTAAAAGAATATGGCCAATGTGGTCTTTAATGTTCTCAAAATGTTAGCACACAAAATTTATATATACATTTTTTTTCTGATATATATATATATATATATATATATATTCATCTTTTATCTAACATTTTTTTTTTAAATGTCACTACTTGTGTCACCTTCTGAGAACATTCAAAAGTAACATTCCCATAATGGTTGTAAAATGATAAAGTGGAATATTTCCCTAATGTTTGTATTAAAAAATAAATAAATAAATAAACATTTATAAAACACTTTAAAAACTGGACCTTTTGATTGTTCAGTGATCATTCAGAGAAAAAAAAAAAAAAAAAAAAAAAAAAAATACTTTTGTTCAGAATTTCATGGAAATATTAGCAAAATGTTCTTAGAATATATTTTTGTTAGCTACTGTAGGTACCAGTAGAGTTTAGGGTTAACACAGTGCCAAGATAATTCCATAATGTTCCAACAAGCACAGAAACACACAGTATACACCGACCTTGGGTAAAAGATTCTTAATTAGTTTTATCTATGATATCAACCTTTTCTATACTGAATGAATTACACTGGAATTATATATATATATATATATATATATATATATATATATATATATATATATATATATATATATATATATATTTTTTTTTTTTTTTTTTTTTTTTTTTTATATAGCTTGCTGCATTATGTGCCAAAATTATTCGGAATGGCCTTCCCGTAAGAAGCATGTACAGTGCTTTAAAATGCTGTCTACATAGGCAGCTCATTATGTTCTGGAACAGAGCCCAAAGTGAGAAACTTTCACAAAGGTGCTGTAAAACAATGAAGAATCTTACGGTTGTGTGGAATTCAGAGCAGCTTGAATTTAAATCTTTTCCTCAGTATCTTTTATTTTATGACGAAAGCTTTGACAGGCACAAGATTACAAGTATGGCAAATTATTGGCTCCCTTTGACAAAAGAAACATGTAAAAGCACAAAGGTAATTTCAGATGCACCTCATTAACCAACCCATCACATTCCACAACAACAAATCATTATGATGACAGTCAGAATGCGTTTTAAACAAATAAACGTATCCACATTCTTCATCACAGATGGAAACGAGAGAGCTGAATGTAAATGCATGTGAAGGCTGCTATGAAGTCATTGGTGGCCCGTGTGTTCTGGAGCACAGGATGAATGGCCCAGACAGACACCATGCCCACAAAACCTGAGAGATGGTGTTATTTTCAAGACGAATGGGCAGCAGAGCTTTTAGGTACACAACAGAAATCCAATGACAGGGAACATCGCATCATTTGATGAGGCATTCGGGGCGTCCCTGGGGAAATTGAGCCCCGTGGCTATATGACAAATGTGCAGTGATTTTAGAGCGACCCGCGACACACATCGCCTGCAGTCCTGCGCTCTTTGTCCTTGAAGATGGCTTTTCTGAAGTCCACTATACTCCACTATTACTCCACTTTACCCTCCGGTCGCGTTTGAGGTATTCAGCGTTTAGGAACTGACATCATACAGCATGTGTTTATGATGTTTCCAAAAGAGGGCAGCGATTTCATTTGGTTCCGCAAAGAACCTTTCAGTGATCTGTTCATACAAGAACCACTTTTTCAAGAAGACCACTAATGCCAATAAAAAACCTTTATTTTTTTAAGATTATTTAATCGCAAATTCTTCTTCGATGGTGAAAGGTGGATTATGTCAAGATTAGTGTTGAACTTCAACAAGTGCATTGCCGTTTTCATATCTATTGGCAGGGTTGGGCAAAGATACATCAAAATGTATTTTAAAATAAAATACCAAATACCTTAATTTTAAGTGTATAAAAATAAACTACAAAATACAGCAGCCACACCATCAAAATAAACTACTGTATTTTTGTATTCTAAAAATACTAAAAAATACTTTTACAAGGGTGCATGAAATGTCTTTGCAAACCTTTCATCAACTGGCCCGTTTGATCTAGTCCTTCACCGTTACACTGACTCATTACACTGTTGATTAAGTAAGCAATGTTTGATAGCAACAGCTTTCTCTGCCTTAGTCATGCAATAAATCTGACATACCCAACCAGTTAACAGATCAAATATTCACATATCCCTGTGATCTCCCAGATGAAGGTTAGTTTTAAAATAACCAACAGTTTAATGTTTAACAGTTTACAAATGACTCATAATTGTATCCTAATTGAGTTACTTGGTGTTTGGTAAAGAAGGGCCTATTTTGCACTCAAAATTCATTCATAAGAAGACAACTGATAGCACCTGTATTCATAGCAACTAGTTTCTAACTAATTAATCATTTGATTGTTAATCATAAATATAATAATGTATTACATGTCAGGCAGTCATTCATGCAATGGTATGCAAAATCGTGATCCTACTAAACAGCTACTTCAATTAGGGTACAATATTCAGCAATCAAATATTTATTTATCAATTATTGGACACCTATTTGGAAGTTGAAAGCAAACATTTTAGCATTTCAACAGTTATTAAATGATCAATATGCTTTGATTTTAAATGTAGCCAGAAATGTAATCAGAAAGTAGTAACAGAACTTGTCAAGGAGTATTAATCTAGTGAGAGCCATAGAAGTATAGAGGACACATACACATTAATAGTATAGTAACAAGTCAGAGGCTGCCTATCCCTGTCTATTGCAATTAATTTACTCCATTATCCCAGCAGAACTGCAGTTGCATTTGCTTTCTGTCCAGAAAACCTCTGTGTTTGAACCATGTCAGAAGTCCTGGGAGCCTCGAATCTCCCGTCCTCGATAAACCTCTACACTTTAGATTCTCTTGACTTGTTTTGCAGTTCGGTCCAGTGCTCTGCTGCAGCTTACAGTGTCAGTCTATTTCATTTCGAAGCAGGTTTTCAACCATTTACGAGAGACTGACACCACATCCATTTTAACTGACAGCCAGCAAATAGCCCTCGAGTCTCCATTTACTTCCACAGGGACGTCAGCTGAAAATAGCAGCACAGCCTCTGCGCTGGACGCTCTTCTGGCTGAAGTTTGAATAACTTGATAAATGTGTGATATGAGCTTGTTTAAATGAGTTTAGCCTTCTTTCTGTTTGAAACTCAGCAGTACAACCTGAACTTTCTCTGCAGCGATAAACTCGATGCATTATGGATGAAGGTTGGGAAATGTTCATGTTTTCTTTCTGAGATGTCTGTGTGAGCTCTGATAGTTTGTTGCATTGTCCTTCTTAGATCTGTAAATCAAATAGACTTTTATGAGACTAAAGAAGTAATATGGACCAAATGCAAGCCTTGGTTGTTTCATATGAAATTTATAGAGCTTATGAGTGAGAGCCAACGTGAAATCCAATGCTTTTCCTCAAGGACGCCAGAAACATCACTTTCTTTCTTGGTATTTTGGGCTCTTTGTCCTGAACACTGCTGCCTCCCCCTTACATCTGCATGAATATGCAAAAGCTTTGACATTTCTTAAATACATAACTGCATATGGTATATACAACCAATGTATACTTTCATAATAAAGCATTGTCTTTAGTATCAAAGAATGACCATAACGTCCAGTCCAGACCTTCCCCAAACATATGCAGTGTGCTGATGAGATTCCCATTCAGCGAGCTTGTCAGGATTTACTCAGCCGTCCGTTATGAAGAGCATCTGCTGAAGTCTTTGCAGAGCCCCAGTGGCTCAGAAATCCAACTTTACAGTGAGCAGGTGTCAGAATTTTAAACAGATTGTCTTTTTGTTCCATTTTCTGAGTACATTCCCTCTAATTCCAGGAAGATTGAGTCACCTTGACCCGTGTCCTGCCCCTCATTTGAGAGAAACGCTGGGAGAAACTCAATGCTGTGTCTATTGAGCGTGCAGCACTGATTCAACAGCGTTAGGGGACAGTGATGCACATGCAAAACTGACAATCTGTCATCATTTACACTCGCAGAATGTCTGAGCTGCTCTCTTCCGTACAGTGAATGTGAATCGAGACTAAAAAGGACAATAAGCAGAATAAAAAGGATTTCATATGATTTGTGTGAGAAACCAATCAAATTTAATTGTTAATCAAATCTGGCCTTGAAAATCTTACAAGACATCTGTAGTCCTCTGTTCACTTCCACTGTGTGGAAAAAAGCAATCAGGGTCATTCTACTAAACTATTCTACTATCCTTTCACATTTCCATAAATATACCATGCCATCTACTATACTATTCTATCTACTATATTATCCTACTGTCCTACACTCTTAAGAATAAAGGTGCTTCACGATGCCATAGAAGAACCTTTTTGTCTAAATGGTTCCATAAAGAACCTTTAACATCTGAAGAACCTTTCTGTTTCACAAAAGCTTCTTAGTGGCGAAAGAAAATTAGCATCTAAGATGTTATAAATCTTGCCACAAACAAGTACACAAAAGCATCTGGAGCGAGCCGCGGGACGAGCATCGGCGTCCACTCATTACGAGAGCTTGATGTGTTTCCTTGTGCTTAGTGCTTCAATCATTGTCAGATCAAACCTGAATGTAAGGACTCATTTCAGACACGAGCATATGAGAGCGTGAGGAATATTCCTTACTTTATTGGCAATTTGATCAAATCTGGTGCATCGATACAGCTGAGTTCTCAGAGAGGGAAATTGGATCGTCTGTGTGAGTTATGCTGTGTGGATGACGTGCGTGATTCCATTTGCACTTACAGCATTAGGAAATACTTCCATCTATCATTGCGTAAAACAATAAAGCCTGCCAAAGCCAACATGCTGCCTCATAGATCATATCCCCACTGTCACCCAACCTGGTGGGATCGCGTTCTGCTCTGAGCAATCGGCCAAATATCTGCATTTCTACATAACCGCCCAGTTTCAAAATAAATGTGTTGTAATTGTTTTCACAGAGTCTCTGTATATCCTCTGTATATTCTGGACTGCAATACGCTTGATTTATTTGCGGAGCTGAAATTGGAAAACTACAGATCTTCTGTTTATAGGGATTTTAACAGCAACACTTGTCTACAATATGATGCTTCATAACTACAATCTGGAAATGGATGCACAACAAGCCAAAAGGAAGCCGGTCGTTATTTAGGACGTTCAAGTTTAGTCTTTGTAAAAGTAACATAATTAACCATGAGCATGAATGTCAAAGATATGTATTAAAGAGTTAGTTCACACAAATATTAAAATGAATCAAAAATTAATACTCAACATTTATTCATGTTGTCCTGTACAACTTTGTTCTGTGCAACACAAAGAGATGTTCACTATGTCAATGCTTTTCATTGTAAAGCTGACCAGCGGCTGTCAATCACTGAAAAGTGCTGTCAGTTTTGGAGCTGGAAATGAGCTGCTTGGACATTCTACAGAATAATTATTTTGTGTTCCACGGGATTTGGAACAACATGAGGGAGAGTAAATGATGACATCCTTTGGGTGAATGTCTAAATGGGAGAACTCAGTCATTTTGTGTTCCCATTACATCTGCAGTGAGCAACAGTTCGTCTTCACAGCTTTGCTCATAAACCAACATTCATTAAATCACAGCATCAGCATTAGAATGAAAAACTTTACAATGCC
Source organism: Spinibarbus caldwelli (assembly GCA_039654775.1). Classification (NCBI taxonomy): domain Eukaryota; kingdom Metazoa; phylum Chordata; class Actinopteri; order Cypriniformes; family Cyprinidae; genus Spinibarbus; species Spinibarbus caldwelli. The sequence continues at coordinate 1,113,582 of CM077226.1, read as the reverse complement.
CCAAACAAGCATTAGATGGCAGTACTTCACAATACAGACACCAATATATTTCAGTCACCAGCATTACATCACTGTAAAAACCTTATAAGTTGATACACTTATACACAGTCAGTTTACTTTTTAATGTTTTTGAGAGTCTCTTTGGTTCGCCAAGGTTGCAGTTACTGTATTTGATCAGTAGTAGTAATATTGTGATCAGGACAATAATATTGTAAAATATTAGAATTTAAAACAGTTGTTTTCTATGTGAATATCCGTTAAACTGTAATTGATTGTTGTGATCAAAGCTGTCTTCAGTGTCACATGATCCTTCAGAAATCATTCTAATATGCTGATTTGTGGCTCAAGAAATATTTCTGATTATTATCAATGTTGAAAACAGTTGTGCTGCCCAATATTTTTGTGGAAACATGACACATTTTATTTTTCAGGATTCACAGATGAATAGAAAGTTCAAAAGAACTTGAAATAGAAGTGTAACATTATAAATAGTGCTGTCAAGCGATTAATCGTGCAAAAGAAAAGTTTTTGTTTATATATGAGTGTGTACTGTGTATATTTATTATGTATATATAAATACACATACACGCATGTATATATTTAGGAAAAATATGTTATGTTTATATATTAAGTATATTTATATATAATATAAACATAATAATATAAACATATAAATGTAAATAACATTAATATGCAACATTAAATTAACATAAATATTTTCAAAATATATACTGTATGTGTGCGTATTTATATATACATAATAAATAAACACAGTACACATTATGTAAACAAAAACTTTTATTTTGGATGCAATTAGTTAATGATCGTTTGACAGCACTAATTAGAAATGATTTTACTGTCAACTTTAATCAGTTTAATGCATCCTTTGCTGAATAAAAATTGTATCAAACACGCATCCTCTGAATCCAAGAGAACTACGTAAACCCTGTCTCAAGCATTATCTGTAAGTCTGGGGCCCGTCAGCTCTGCCTCCATGCTAGGTGGCTTTCTCTCATTGTCAGCCCCGGAGCCATTAGCGGCGGCTGGGCATCTGCCGCTCCCTCCTGCGGTGGCCTGCGCTGGGGTTGTGGATGGCTGATGCCGGTGGCAGTGCTCTCCTCCACAGGACTCATTGCTCATACAGCTGCGCGGATGGGGTGACCTTCACTGGAGCCGCTCCAAAGGATGTGTGCTTATTGTGACTCTGGGCATCATTAAGAGAACAGAGAAGAAAAATAGACGTGGGAACGCTCAATAAATCAAACCATTACGATATTTGTGAGTTAATGTATACATTATTTTAATTATCCCTCCTGGGTTTGGCGCTTGCATATTTTAAACAGGAGGGCAGCTTTGTCATTTGATAAGATCAATGTGTGGTTTGTGGGCAGTTTCTTCTGGTGTGCTTTATCAGGCCGTTTGCAAATTGATCATTTGATCGTAATATACAATTATGTTCAATAGCAATCAGTCACACGCAGGACGACCGATGCAATTTGATCAGCATGTTCTGCAATATCACTTTTCATGTTCATTTGTCATAATCGTTACTGATTTCCTCGTGCATAATTCAATTCCAGTTCATAGTTGTAACGTTGTTACGATTCACCGTAAGACATGACAGAAAGACAATGAGATTCAAGCGGCCTGGAAAGTTGCTGGCAGAAATGAAATGGAGCGCTGTATGTGTCTCTTCTCTGACACAATCGCATGTGATGTTCATTTCGCTCTCCTCGCGGGATGACGAATCAGAATCAGGCCTGTTAGGGTCTCCTGAGAGCCCAAAGCCAATCAAAATCAAATAACCCCAGATTGAATTATTTCACTACTTTTATTGCATTGTATTTCTCTGCTGAGATGAAGCTGAGTTTTTGCTCTGAAATCAACTCAGATGTTGAGTGAAATTTTTCCAAAGATCTTCCCAAGCAAAATCACTCCGAATGAGCCATTTTGGCCCGTGTTTTAAATAAACAACACCTTCTCACACAAAGGTTTGTCTCAAACTGAGACAAGTCTCGCTTAGAGCGTCCAACACATCGGCATTTATCACGTTAACATTTGCAGACTATCGTTTAATGAAGCACGGGGCTCAAATAGAGCTCTTGAGAGAGAGCGCAGACAGAAGCAAAACACAGAGGTGTGTGGCGACAGCGGCGTGGAGCCGTCTTTAGAGCGCTAGCTTAAGGTCGTTAGCGTCCACAGAACAACTCCAGGGAAATTTGATGGATTCAGGAGGGCATTTGCCCTTCAAGTCTCTGCTATTTGCTGCAGGCTTACCCCTGGTTAGCGTTTAATCTAATGCCAACTGTCTACGGCCCAGAAAAAATGAAAATATCGCTGGTGAAAAATGAGTATTCCCTTATCAGAAAAAATGCTTGGCTACATTTATTGGGCCTCCGAGGATCCCGTATTTGCCCTCCTAGGAGAAGTGAACAGAGCCAATTATGCCAGAGTGATTTACCAAAGCCGTATATATTTCTCTTTTAGAGACTTGTTGGAGCGCACAGGTTTCCAAATGTTTGTCTCGGGACAAACAGTGATGTCTGATTAAAGGTTAGCCCTGAGATAAGAACATAGTACACCTACTGTACAGTCTAGAGGAGCAAAAGTGAAATAAATGTGAACATTTGAGCAAATGGACATTTTTTTTCTTTCTCTCTTGATTTTCGAGTGTCATACACTGACTAGAGGTACTCTCACAAATGGACTGTCAGGTTTTCTGAGGTAATAAACTCAAAAAACATAAACGGTGCATTCATAGTGTACCCCTTCACTTTTTTTATGTTGCAACCTGATACTACAATTGTTTAAATTATATATTTTTTTCCTTTAAGTGAAAACATAATTTTAGAAATGTCTGTAAATATATTGAAAAGAAAAAAAATGAAATATCAAATTTACATAAGTATTCAGATCTTTAGCAACAACACTTCAAATTTAGCTGAAGTGCCTCCCATTTCTCTTGATCATTGCTGAGATGTTTCTACACCTTGATTGGAGTCCACCTGTGGTAAATTAAATTGACTGGACATGATTTGATCTTGGGAAGGCTACAAAAAATAAATAAATAAATAAATAAATAAAAAATTCTCAATTTATTTATTTATTTATTTATTTATTATTTTTTTTTTCCCAAAAGTAAAGTGTGCTGGTAGCAGCCTCATGCTGTGGGGGTGTTTTTCAGCAGCAGGGACCTGGAGACTGGTTAGGGTTTAGGGAAAGCTGAATGGAGCAAAGTGCAGAGATATCCTCAATGGAAACCTGTTCCACAGTGCTCAGGACCTCAGACTGGGCCGAAGGTTCACCTTCCAACATGACAATGACCCTAAGAACACAGCCAAGGCAACACCGGAGTGGCTACGGGACAACTCTGTGAATGTCCTAGAATGACCCAGCCAGAACCCAGACTTGAACCCTATCGAACATCTCTGGAGAGACCTGAAAATGGCTGTCCACCGACGGTCCCCATCCAACCTGAATGAGCTTAAAAGGATTTCCAAAGAACAATGGCAGAAAATCCCCCAATCCAGGTGTGCAAAGCTTGTTGCATCATACCCAAAAAGACTTGAGGCTGTAAGGTGCTTCAACTAAGTACTGAGTAAAGGGTCTGAATACTTATGTAAGTTTTTTTTTTTTTTTTTTATGAATTTACAAACATTTCTAAAATTCTGTTTTCACTTTGTCATTATGAGATACGAAGTGTAGATTAACGAGGGGTGAAAAAAAAAAACAATTATAGCATCAGGCTGCAACATAACACTGGGGGGGGGGGGGGGGGGGGAATCTGTATGCACTGTGTGTGTGTGTGTGTGTGTAAAAATGTATGGGAGTGTCAGAATACAGTGAATTCAGACTCTGCAAACATTCTGGCAAGGTGTTCTGAACAAACGTTCTTGCAGTTACATTGCTAGAAGTTTCATTCAACCTTGTCTATTTAATAATGTTCTTAAAAACATTGTCACAAAAGCGTTTTCAGACATCGTTCATGGAATGTTTTTTTTTTTTTTTTTAATTTTTTTTTTTACGTTTTACACTTTATTTTGATAGTCCACTTTAGAAATTCTAATAACTGTCATTTTGCAAATACATGTCAAATAACTCTCATTAGACTATTAGTAGACTGAACGGTTAGGGTTAATAGAATAAGTTGACATGTAGTTGCAAAGATACTAATAGTCAGTGTAATGTTAATCAAAATCAAGTGTTAGCAGATTAAGCAGACAGTCTACTTATACTCTAATGACTGCTAATTCACATGTATTTACAAAGTTAAGTGGACAAAAAGGACATTCATTCCTAAATGGAAAGTTCCTTTAACTCTTTCCTTGCCATTGACAGAATGTTCCATGATTTTCTCAGCTTTTTGTTCAAAATGTTTTTTTTTTTTTGTTTTTTTTTTTTCTCTTAAGTTCGTGTTGACAATATAATAAAATAAAATAAAAATAATGCACAAAGCTAGAAAATATTCTGGGGGCCAAGAAAGGTTTGTGAAAATGATCAAAACTGCTTGAGGTGGCTGGCAACCTTTTTAAAAAAAATCCTAGCAGGGAAAGCGTTAACGGTTTCTCCAACATTCACATATCAGATAATAATATTAATAATAATACATATTTTGTATGTTGAACATTCAAAAATAATGTTTTCATAACAGTGGGAATATTGGCAATATGTTCTTAGAAAATATTTTTGTTAACTGGGGAACAGCAGATGAGATATTAAGAAATGGTTTACATAAAAAGACAACACTGGAATGTCACATGATCTCATTCCTCACTCTAATACATCTGAATTCTTATTAGTCAACAACTTAAAGCAGTGTTTCCCAACCTTGATCCTGGAGTCACACCAACTCTACAAATTTTCAGACTCTTGCTAATTGAACACAGCTGATTCAACTCATCAGCTCGTTAGTAGAGAATCTAAGACCTAGAATAAATGGGTCAGATAAGGGAAAATTCCAAATACTGTTGATGAGACTCCAGAAACAGGGTTGGGAGATTGACTTAAGGTGTGTCTTATGCACTGTTCTATACCATTTTAAAGTATTAATAGTGTGAGTTGCATACTGAAAATTCCAGTGAGAAAAAGTGCACTTCAGATATCCAGATGATACAATTAATTAACTGGAAAAATGATGTATGGAGTGTTGGACACTTCATACACTCAACTGTCACCGCTTTAATTACGTAGCTGAATGTGTGTAGCTATCAGACTCGGATGCAAAATAACCTTACTAAATACATACACTAGATGTTAGAGTGCATAGTGTATATTGCATCACGTGAGACACAGCTTTAGACTTTTTTTTGAACATGCATGTTTCTTGGCAATGCCTTGAATGTTTATAGAGCATAACAAAGTGACATTATGGAAATCTATTTGTTGTAATTAGGACAAGTGGCAAAAAAAAAAAAAAAAGGTTTATGTACATTAACATAAAGTACACTAATTGTACTACCAACACTTTCATCGTAATATCACACACAGATCTGGTGTACTCATGTGAAGCGCTCGACTGAGCTTTTGCTGACCAGGTGTTCTGTAAGGTTACCTTGTGACTCTCTGAGAAATGAAACTTGATATTAGTGTAATGTGCCGTATTTTATCACCTCATATATGAATTAAGAGGCTAATTCCAGAAATGAAAATCTATTACTCTAGTGCTTTCCATTCACTCAGAGCTCTTTGCAGCTACAGTTAAATGCTGATCCCTAACAAACTGCACCCGGCAAGTTACTAACTTCACACAGGATCGGTCACGTCTCAGAAGAACATGGAGGTACAAAGCAAATAACTCTCATTCATTTCAGCCATGTCCTTAAAAGCCCTTCTTATCGGTCTTGTGATGAATAGTTTCTGGATATCATCTTATGGAACACATCAATATTCCCCTCACAAAGACCCTCATTGCTGTGTCTTGCCTATAAAGTATGGGAAGGGTTTTACTCTAAAGGGAAGCAGCTGCTTTGTAAATTATGGGTCTTTCTGCACCATCCATTTTACATCCTCCATCTGGGAATGTTGCCAAAGCAGGAGGAGTGGGAAGGTACAGTGTGACTGTGTGTGTGAGGGCCTGTATTCCAGAGAGCTGTGGAGAGGTGTGAAACATAAACACATTCGCTCAGCCGTGTGGGTCACAGACGCGGTTTTGTCTGAACTGCAAGACCACCTTGACTGGGGGGAATTCAGTAAGTGCTGTTTATTTGCACATGCGGTCCGTGTGGTTTTAGTCCCTGATTCACCAAAGGAATTATGCAGAAAATTCCAGCTGAATGCAATTTGCACGGCACGAGGATGCAGCATACAATCTAATGGCTTTATAGGTCTGTGTGATCAGCTGCAGAAAATGCTTCCGAATGCGCCAAAGCTCTACAGATGGTCTTCTCCATCATTTGATCATAATTCAACAAATTACTGTTGAAATGACTTAAGAAAATGTACACAAACTTTGCAGCTGTGGTAAAGCCAGCATCCCCCTGCTTTACAGTTGGTATATTTGTGACCAGCGGTCAGTAACGTGCTCACAAACTGGTAAAAATTGATTGGAAATTACTCTTATGGGCAGAAATGAACTGTGTCATTATAAAGCACACACCTTTCTTGTTTACTATTAACGAAACTTCTGAATTATGCAGTAATGTTGAATGTTAAACATTGGAGATTGTTAATCAAAATCAAGACAAACACATCTCACAGGCAAGATGACATACAAGTAGATTTACATCTAGTCAAATTAGATTGTGGTTTGTAAATTTATAAACAAGTTTTTAGCAACATAGACTAAACATTTCTCTACCTGCAAAAATGTATCATGCATACATTACACTGCAGTTTTCTGCTGAAATGAACACCAGTGATGATAAAACACCAACAACTTTTCACACAAGTTATGACTTTAGGAGCAGATTACTGATTAATAAAGACTTTAGCATTGTTCCTTGCACTATACTATGAGCTCAGAACAACAGCACATTTTCATGTTTACATCGCATAACCAGCTCCATATGTTTGTCTTTTCAGATGTAATAAACTTGCTCGGTAGCGCACCCAGTATAGCAATGCACTTGTGATGTGAAGTGCTCAGGTACAAGTCCTGTGAAACACAAGTCACAATAAAAGAGCTCAAAGACTTGTACAAGAAAAATAAAATGAAATGGCTGCTTAACCAAATGTGTTTTTATCTGACATTTGTTTTTATTTGCACTGGATAGGTTTAATTCATGCGCTATGTTATTTTCAAATGTGTAGAGCATTAACCTTTGAGAGCTATACTCATCGGGAATTTTATTTTCATACTGCTGAGATACAATAAAAATCCAGCATAATAAAATATGGCCAGATTAAGATTAAATATGGCCATCTGTTCCTGATAAAAATAAACACAATTTTAGCACAACACATTGGACATTTCACGTTGTAAGAAGTGTAAGAATCAACGTAGAAATGTCACCACTGACAAAGTTTTCCAACTGTATTCGTCACATGGCATACTTTATCAACTTCCACTCTGGGGTCTATTATTTATTTATTTATTTATTTATTTATTTATTTATTTAATAAATACTGTAACCAAGTGATTATCATGGCATTTGAGCTGTTATGGATCTGGAACATCCGGACAGAACAACCCCACACTGCGCTAGTTTTAACATACATGATTTAAAAGTTTCCAAACAATGCTAGCATGACAAAACATAATTTGACTAATTGTCATATCAACAAAATATAAACAAAAAATATGTTAGTTAGCCATTCATGTTTTTGTGTGTTTGTTTGTTTAGTATTTAGTTGGGACCTAAGGGGGGAGGCATCCTGCTTACTCAAAAATATTAAACGACTCTTTAATGGAGAATGAAATCATAGAGTGGAAATGGAATCAGAACGTTAAAATTGGAACAAATTCCTTATGATTCCTATTTCCCTCTCTGTCTTCATCCATCCTCTGTTCCTCTCCTCCAGCTTTTCGTCTCTGCCACACACAGCAGATGCCGCATTCGCTCGAGTCCCGGGGCTCCAGCCGCCCAGTCCCTCCTCCTGTCTGTCTTTTCCCTCCTCTCTCCATTACCGCATCCCTCGGCGGGATAAACCTGGCCAGGGCTAATTGCAGTTTCTATCTAATGGTGACAGGCTTAATCAAGCATGATGGGTTCACCTCTTTTGCTTTGGTTCCCGCTCTCCCTCTTTGTCTCTCTTTCTCTCTGTCTCCTCGTGGTTCTCTGGCTGTTGTCGCAGGCCGTGGTGTCAGCTGCCAGATGAAGCGAGTGCTGCGGTCGCATGTGTGTGCAGCGCTGCGGCTGCATATTGAGCGCAAATTGGGCGAGATGCCACAATGAAGGAGTGGGACAGGATTTGACACAAAGCATCCACTCATCTATTATACAGAAGAGGAACGAGAACATACAATCCTCTCCAGAGCGAGAGGATAGAGTAGAATATTGGTTGTGCATGTTTATGAAGAAGGTCGTTGTCCTTTGGAGCTGCTGGTGGACCGTTGCCAGCATCTGAGAGTGGTAAAGAGAGCGTGGACCTCATGGAGCCGTCGGACTGAAGTATTTCAAAAGCAGCTTCCATTCGCTCGTTCAGATAAACACTCGGTCCTTCCCGTGTTATCAACAACATGGACGCCATCCTGAGCCACTGGCCTCTGTCAGCATAATGCATTTGGAGAGGAACTTGTTAATGCCGAGCAGCGCTTCAATTTTCTCTAGCGTTCATCCACTTGCTCCAATAATGAGGAGTGTAGCAATGTGATCTGCAACTTGAAACAGTTGCTGTGTCCAACAAGTCCATATGTGACAATGGACCATTGTCTGGGGAATAAGTGTTATGGAGTGGTTTGAAAGCTGCTGTTGTTAGGATCTGTTGAGGAAATTAAACTGTTGAATGAAGTAGGGCTATTTCTGATCTACATAAAGCACACGGACACACTAAGTCCTGAATGTTTGGTGAAACTGCATGTTTTGCATGTATCACTGATGCGAAATGCACACGCAAGACTGAAGCATATTGCCCTGAGCACATTTCAGTTTAAAATGTATTGTAGCGTCTGTGAGTAGTTGGATGCTGATGGACATCCAATGTGATATTTTGTGTGCAAAGTAGCAACTGTCAGCGAATGGGGTCAAATCTGCATAACCAACTTGAACACGTTGCAAAATCTTGCCAGCAGGGTCTTTCCTAGAGAACCAATTTTTCCTTCGGGTCGTTTTCCTGGTTGCCTTTGCACCAGCAGCAGGAACTCTGAAGCGGCCGACGGCGACGTCTCTATTCGTGGAATTTACAAACATCAACAACTGGTGAATGAACAACGAGTTGTTTTTTGTGTGTGTGTTTCATGGGTTTTGTGATAACGGAGATGGAATGTAAATGCACAATTTACATGATTGAAAGAGCATGCAAATCTGACTAAATCTCCTATGACAACTTGCAGTGTTATCATCGAGGCTGAAAAAATAACAAAATGCTGCAGACAACATGTTATCACTGTTTTCCATGTTCGTGGAGTAAAAATCTTTACATGGCTTTTTAAAAATGCTGGGTAGTCAGTGTATTGTATGTGTTTGGCCAATCAGCATACACTTACGTTACTGGTAGTTCCTATAGACCTGTTTTAGACCCTGCTCTGAAGTAGGAGCTAATTTAGTTCCCCAAAATGGAGTTCCTAGAACTAAACGCATTCCTAGTTCCTGCGGTGCCAACATGCTAAAAAGCGGGAACTTCAGCCAATAGTTCTAGACCATTGGTCTCAAACTCAATTCCTGGAGGGCCACAGCTCTGCACAGTTTTGCTCCAACCCTAATCAAAGACACCTGATCCAGCTAATCAAGGTCTTCAGGAGGTCAGCAGGTGTGATTTGGAGCTGGTTGGAGCTAAAGTCTGCAGAGCTGTGGCCCTCCAGGAACTGAGTTTGAGACCACTGTTCTAGAAACTATGAAAAGGTTCCTCCGGTGTGAAAGCGCCTTTTGTGGATAAATCTTTTGCCCTCACTAGAAGTTACCGATTCCACATTCCTATTGAAATTACTGTACTTTGTTCACAAAAATTCACAGAACAATAGTAAATGTGACCAGATTTAACAACATAAATGGATGATGAGCTTCTGTCTTGTAGTGTGTTTGACGTACATTTTCATTCCCGGTCATTACTAGTCGCCAGTCAGATAATTCAGAGCTGCAGTTTTGAACATCTTCTATAGTCATCTGGAGTAGATTGTAGTTTATTCTGTGTGACGCTGAGGAACCCGTGTGTTGACATTTGGAGTTTCCCTCCATTCAGAGAAAACACTCTAAAAACTAATTGCAATATACATTTGTGCTTGAGGAACGTGTGAACTTTAAGACATGCTGCTGTGGTGCTCTACTTTTATTATCAATAAAAACAGCAAACATTTGGAGAAAAGAATACATTGCTTCCTTCCAAAACCATCTCCCAATCCTAACTCAGCTCTGATGCACATTCATGTTTAGCACTCAGAGCTATTCCTGCCACTTTATTAACCCATTTTCTTCACAATAGAACTGGTGTGTACCTCATCTGTTTAGGACAAGGTTATGCAGTAACATAGTAGGTTCATTATTTGGCTCTGTGGGTCAGTTCCTCAGCCTGAAGAACAGGACCTTTCTCCTACTGTACAGATGGATGGTGCTGTTGTCACACCACTGCAGAGCTGGAAGGAAAGCGGATTTGATGTACTCTGTGGCTCACATCAACATTATGTAAGCAAAAAATGAGGACTGTCCCACTTTGTTCATTTAAGTAGCATATGTGTGTTGTCTTGTGGGACGGCACTTTGGCAACTGTTCTCATGCCCATTTGTGTGCATGTCTTCGTGCTGAGAGGAATTTAGAGCGATCAAAGGCAGGACTGTGTTTCCCAAAAGCATCAAACACCTAAATAGATAGAAGTAAACATATGAATAATCTTACAATTAAGGTACGTTTCTCAAAAGAATCTTGGCATGAGTAGCACTTGAAATTGGTGGTCAATCTATGAGTGCTGTGAAGTGATCGTAAAGGGCTAAAGTGCATTGCAAGGATTAATTCAGGCTGAATTCTCCTTTAAATATCTGTATCTTCTGTCCAGCTGTGTAGGCTCTCCTCTTCCCCATGGTGAGATATTTTCCTGTGAGCTGTGAGGAGACGAGCGCAGATCCACATGAACAGAAATAAAACTGCAGTGAGAGCCCTGCAGTTTATCTGATTGCCCAGACAGAGAAATGAGTGAGAATAAACCAATCTCTTTGAGCTGATATGCTGTAACATTTCACCTGAGGAAGAGTTTGCATTTACATACATTATTTCTGTCTAGATCAGAGGCCGATTAAGCCATAAAGCCCTTATTTAGACTCAAACTGAACACAGATTTATGAGCTCTATTCACACAGTCCAGACAAACACAGTGTGCTAAATTAAGATGAAGAGTTATACAACCACTGCTGTGCGCGGTAGAACAGGGTATTCAATGTTTTTCAGACCAAAGAACTCTGTCAGATAGAGCGACGGAGCAGGACTGTGGGACCCTGTTAGACATAGCATAAATTGCATTTTAAGTCTGACCTATAATAGCATGCATATAGTGCCATATTGAAGTATTTAAATACATTATGTAATAACCCCTCGTGTTTTTTTTTTTGTTTGTTTTTTTAATTTTGACCCGGAGAGGATTTTCTTTTTCCTGAAAATGCGGATTTTATTCTAAAGTCAGGCTTAGCATGTATCAAGTAAAGCTGAAATATACAAGTGTATGACTCTGGACATCAGTAATTTTAGCTCTTGTGCTGAAAAGCCTTTATCTGATGTCCCTGGTCAAAAATGACTGGCCTTTTAAAATTGCTAAATTTATTGTTATGCTATATTATTATGAAGTATTCTACTAAGAAACAAATGCATTTTCACCATGTTTTTAGGAATGCAATGTTGTATAACATCAGGTGAATGATATATGAACAAACCCCTATGTAAAACCCTTCAGAATATAGATAGAAATAAAGCTGTTAAGTCCTACTGAAGTTGAGAGACAAACTGAGTAAATAGCCTTTTAAGACATGCATTGGAATTGAAATCTATAACTGCAAATAGATAAAGTGTAATTTTGATATTTTGTGTCCACTAGTCTACAAATAGTCCAAAATGTCAAAATTGTCCAAAGCACGAAAAGAAAAAAAACAACGTTTTCAGTGTCTCGCCTTAAGGTATCAAACTTAATTTTATTGCATGCTCACTGTATATGGTCATGTTTTCTTTTGTGACTATATGATGCTATATTTTTTTTTTGACTTTTTTTCGGACATTTTTTTAAACATTGTGTTGAAAAGAGCAGCATGGATATTCTGCTAAACATCTTCTGATGAGCTCCACTGAACAAAAGTCGCAGGGGATTGGAACGACATGAGTAAATCATTGGATTTTTTGAGGAACTACTAACCCATTAAGTCTCCAGAGCTTTAAAAGAGCAACCTCTGAGCAATGAAAATTTCTTTGAGGTAAAGAAATAAATATAAAAATCCCTCCCATGCTTTGTCTTTCTTAGACACTCAGGTGTGACTTTTAGAGCAGGTCAAGGCAAAGAGCGCCCGCTGAGAGAGACCCGTGCTAAACAAATGAAGCTCCTGCGTGACCTGAGCGCTCTCGTGTCCGGACAGCAGCGGTTTGACTAATGCTGACCAGATGCACTTTCTCATCTGCTTGAACTGGACCAGTGGAGGGTGGACCGGTTTGAGTGAGGTCACTGTATCCTTGTCCAGGCCTATAATGTCAAAACAGCAATCATCTCAGACAAATTGCTGGAGATAAAAAAGAAAAGCTAATTCTATTTTTGGCCTGACAAGGACAATGGAGGGAAAGGGGAAACAATAAAGAAATCAAACATGGATCATCAATGTCTGTGACAAATTTCATGTTCTAAAAATAAGACAAAGTAGCTCCTCCGTTAAGTGTCTGTGCTTGCAGTTCTCAAAGTAGAGGCCAGAGCCCATATAAATTCAGTGGAAAACCCATTAATTGTGCTGGGTCCATGTTCTCTGTATAACCACATGTCATGGGGATCAACCACTACATGTACACTGCTGTCATGACTCTACAGTATGAGGAAAAAGCATGCGAGAAATGAGAAAATCTATTTATACACAATTTATTAATATGTAACTGGGTAAAAACCTTATGATGATACTCAACTATATATCTCAGCAAGACCAGATGAAACTTCTAAATTATCTAAGCTAACAGAGAGTGTTCAAAATGTAAAAGATTGGATGACCAATAATTTTCTCCTATTAAATTCAGATAAGACAGAGATATTACTTATTGGACCAAAAAACAGTACACAGAATCTCTTGGATTATAATTTGCGACTAGACGGATGTACTGTTACTTCCTCTACAGTCAAAAATCTGGGTGTTATATTAGACAGCAACTTGTCTTTAGAAAATCATATTTCCCATGTTACAAAAACAGCATTCTTCCATCTTAGAAACATTGCCAAGCTACGAATCATGTTACCTGTTTCTGATGCAGAAAAGCGAGTTCATGCATTCATGACCTCTAGACTGGACTATTGTAATGCACTGCTAGCTGGTTGTCCTGCATCTTCAATAAACAAGCTACAGGTAGTCCATAATGCAGCGGCTAGAGTCCTTACCAGATCAATAAAATATGATCATATTACCCCAATTTTACAGTCTCTGCACTGGCTACCTATTAAGTTCCATATCAATTACAAAATATTATTACTTACCTATAAAGCCCTTAATGATTTAGCTCCTGCGTACCTAACTAGTCTCCTACCACGCTACAATCCATCACGCTCCCTAAGGTCGCAAAACTCTGGACTCTTGGTAGTTCCTAGGACAGCAAAGTCCACTAAAGGAGGTAGTGCTTTCTCACATTTGGCTCCCAAACTCTGGAATAGCCTTCCTGATAACGTTCGGGGTTCAGACACACTCTCTCTGTTTAAATCTAGATTAAAGACACATCTCTTTAGCCAAGCATTCACATAATGCATCTCATAATCTTGTACTGCAGTTATATCTGATCAAATGCACATTATTATTCTTTAGCTTGGGTTAAACGAATCAATTTTGCTTGGTTGGAACAGCAGCTATGCTAATTATATCTCTATTTGTTTCTCTGTTTCTGCCACGGGATTAACATCCTGTGGTAACAAGGATTTACACAAGCTTCAGTCTGGATCCAGAACACCTGAGAAGAGATGATGCCAACCCCTCAGAGGACCTCAGACGATGCCAACCCTGAAACAACATACAGAACTACCAAATCTTGCTATAAGTTTGATTTCAACATATAATAATTGCTGTTAATAGAGTTCATCATCTGTTTGATTACGTCTTTAATTGATTTTTTCTGTACATTTCTGCCATATGAACATTAACTGAAATAGTCACCAATGATAAGCTAATACTAAATATATTGTAGAAACTTAATTTTCTGTACAGCGCTTTGCAACGATTTGTATCTTGAAAAACGCTATACAAATAAACTTGAATTGAATTGAATTAAAAAATATATAATAATAAAGTAAATAAATAAATAAAACCTAACATTTTTGTGTTATACATTTTCTGAAATGCTATATTTAAATAAGCAAATTAGACATTATCTAATTAAATATGCAATGATTTGCATAAATTCACAGAAATAAAACTGTCAACAGTTAGAAAAAATACAATTTCACAATTTAGTTTTTTCAGGAATAAAATGTATAAAATTAGGCAAATGATACATGATAAACCCCTCTGTAAAAAAAAAAAAAAAACTTCAAAATATAGACAAGAATAAAACTGTTTGGTGTATATAAGTATGGAGAAAAGAAGAAGAAGAAAAAAAAAACTCACTGTCTTTAAAGATAATGGATTGGACCGTCTCGGTTACGTATGTAACCCTCGTTCCCTTAAAAAAAAAAAAAAAAAACTTCTGAATATAGACAAGAATAAAACTGTCTGACTATAATAGCATGCATTTAGTGCCATATTAATGTAATTAAATACATTATTTAATAACCCCTCGTTTTTTTTTTTTTTTTTTTCAATTTTGACCCAGAGAGGATTTTCTTGTTCCTGAAAATGCAGATTTTATTCTAAAGTCAGGCTTAGCATGTATCAAGTAAAGCTGAAATATACAAGTGTATGCTCTGGACATCAGTAATTTTAGCTCTTGTACTGAAAAGCCTTTATCTGATGTCCCTGGTCAAAAATGAATGCCCTTTTAAAATGGCTAAATTTCTTGTTATGCTATATTATCATCAAGTCTTCTACTAAGAAACAAATGCATTTTCACCATGTTTTTAGGAATGCAAAGTTGTATAACATCAGGTGAATGATATATGAACAAACCACTCTGTAAAACTCTTCAGAATATGGATAGAAATAAAGCTGTTAAGTCTGGTGTATATAAGTTCTACGGAAGTTGAGATACAAACTGAGTAAATAGCCTTTTAAGACATGCATTGGAATTGAAATCTATAGCTGCAAATAGATAAAGTGCAACAAAATAAACACATAAAAGTGTAATTTGGATAGTTTGTGTCCACTAGTCTGTAACAACAAATAGTCCAAAATGTCAAAATTGTCCAAGGCACGAAAAAAAAAACAACAACAACAACATTGTTTGCAGTGTCTCGCCTTAAGGTATATATATATATATATATATATACACACACAATATAATTCAGAACTGGGTAAAAAAATAAATCAATAAATAAAATTAAATTAAATAAATAAATACATAAAACCTAACATTTTTGTGTTATACGTTTTCTGAAATGCTATATTTAAATAAGCAAATTAGGCATTATCTAATTAAATATGCAATGATTTGCATAAATTTAAATAAATAAAACTGTCAACGGTCAGAAAAAAATACACTTTCACATTTTTGTTTTTTTCAGGAATAAAATGTATAAAATTAGGCAAATGATACATGATAAACCCCTCTGTAAAAAAAATAAATAAATAAATAAATAAAAAACTTACAGACAAGAATAAAACTGTTTGGTGTATATAAGTATGTAGAAAAGAAGAAGAAGGAAAAAAAAACTCACTGTCTTTAAAGATAATGGATTGGAACGTCTCAGTTACGTATGTAACCCTTGTTCCCTGATGGAGGGAACGGAGATGTTATGTTGTGATAACATTATGGGGATTCACTTGGGAGACCCAATCATCTCTGACTTTAAGAGAAAACGCCAATGAAATATGGCTAGTGGATTTTGCATATCTGAGCCACTCACGGTGCATACGGGTAGAAATAGGCAACAGGTGCATCCACTCTTCAGGTTTAACGCTGAGGAGGCGAGAACTTGTCCCTGGCCACCAGCGATGGGTCAAGGTTGTGGCAAGGGGACAAAACGTCTTCTTTCCCTCCATCAGGGAACGAGAGTTACATACGTAACCGAGATGTTCCCTATCTGTCGGTCTCTATGAATTATGTCATGACGACATTATGGGGTCCATAGAAAAAGCACCACAACATGAACCCCGTCACAACCCTATGGCACAGCAATGTTGGCAAGCGGCCGCATGTCAGACAACTGCTACGCAAAGATCGTAACCTTCCCGCTGTTCCTTTCCCCAAGAAATTTCTTAACAGAAGGGATTTTGACCTTCCATGAAAGTGTAAGGTTCCACCCGCTAGCCCAAAAAAGCGGAATCCAGTGGCCTGGTCGAAGGTGTAATGCGTATTCGGTCTTTTACTTGCGCTTCTGAATTTATTAGGATTAAGTTTCAATTTTAGTCTAGCTCCGTGTTCAATCTGACTCCAATTTCAAGTGATCGTTACGTTTAGCCAATATTCTTAATTAAAAACGGATCACAAATATCGATTATTAATTTAGATATTTCATTATTCTGAAAATCCCATACTTTCAATTCTTCGTTCATTAGGGACCAGGTATCGCACAGGAATTGCACTCGGCCGATAGTGAACCCACGGACACAAACTCGCCAGTTCTGAACTTACTCAGAGGATGCAGAGTGGTTATAATACCTTTAAGTGAGCTGTGCCTGCATACTCATAACAAAAAGTGTATTTTTTTTCCTATAACCATGAGAGCTACACCATGTTAAGCCAGTGACAGTCAGAAATCCAAAGTCCCTCATGGTGTTCCCCATGGTTCAACCATTGGTGCTTTGGTTAGATCTGTCCTGAACGCAGATTTGCGGAAATACCACTACACATTAATCTTCTTGAAAAATGATTTCTGAAGAGATCAGAATAAGTCAAATATAACATTTTATTACCAGTCAGGTAAATATGTATTATGCCAATTACATAGCCAATTCAAAGATATCAAATCATCTCAATACAAAACATCAAATTCTCAAAGATGAATCTAAGAGTAAAAGAGGCATACCTGACATTGGGAAATACATAGTATGGAGTGTAGAGACACACGTCACACTATGGACTTTTCTGGCTACAGAATCGCAATGAGTGATTTGCAACTTTCACAAGATAATGAACTTTGAGTGAAACCTTTTGGGGGGAAAGAGGGAGAGGCAGAGAGGGCAGGGGGAGAAGGGGGTCGTAAATGAACAAGGGGAGTGGTGCTATTTGTTGTCTTTGGAGATCTGTTCTCCAGATTAATTTTATAGTTTTATTGCATGGCATCTGTTTTACGAGAGTTCCTGAGTTTTGGCCTCATGAGGAATTAATTTCATAAGGAAATAATTTCACTCCTTTCAAAAGATTTGATTCAAGTCTTTCCTATTTGTTGTTACAGCTCAGCTGTAACGGTGAGGAAGTGAACCTTCCGGAGAAGGGCGCTAAAGAGGACACATCCTACCCGTAGGGAGGTATCATGTGGACACACTGAAATAGACTGACCCAGGCCTGGGGCAGTACTACATATGGAATTGGTCTCTGAAGCAGGTCCTACCAGAGAGCAGGGATGGAACCACTGCCAGCAGAGACTGACAGAACAGTCTGTCAAAGGGAAGACACAGGTTTACCGAGAGGGAAACCTTACACATATGGGATTGCCCGAAGAGAATCAAGCCATATGGACACCTAGCCCAGTACAGGGGCTGACCGGAGACCCGGGCAAGCTAACACCGATACCGGGCCTGGCATCAGACTTCTCAGCTCAATCTGACTACCGGGGGTGCTGGAGGGTACTCAACCAGGGTTCGCCGTCTGGGGAACTTACTGGAGGAGGAAAAAGGTGCTCACATCCCTGGGTGAGGGGGAATGGCGCAGCAAGCGTGACACCGGCCAGCTCTTCCCACCAATTACCTGTTACCCAACACACGGGAAGAAACTGGCTCAACGCGGAGATTGTAAAATCTTGCGAAGGTGTTCAGTGTTGCCCAGCCTGCAGCTCTGCAAATGTCTGCCAGAGAGGCACCGTGCGCCAATGCAAAGGAGGAGGCAACACTCCGTGTGGAGTGAGCCCTCACCCCCAGGGGGCACTGCTCGCCTTTGGATTGGTACGCCAAGGTGATGGCATCCACTATCCAGTGGGCCAACCTCTGCTTGGAGACAGCATTCCCTTTCTGCTGACCTCCATAGCAGACAAAGAGCTGCTTAGAGCTTCTGTAGCTCCGGGTGCAGTCCATGTATGTGCTCAGCGCTCTTATGGGACACAGCAACGCCAAGGCTGGATCTGCCTCCTCCGGGGGCAGTGCTTGCAGTTTCACCACCTGATCGCGGAAAGGCGTGGTGGGAACCTTGGGCACGTATCCAGGCCGGGGTCTCAGGACAACCTGAGAGCAGGCCGGCCCGAACACAAGGCACTCTTCACTCACCGAAAATGTTTGGAGGTCTCCGACCCTCTTGATGGAAGTGAGCGCGGTCAGGAGCACTGTCTTAACATACAGGAACTTAAGCTCGACTAAATCCAGTGGCTCAAAGGGACCCCTCTGAAGTCCAGCCAGGACAACGGAGAGATCCCAGGAGGGCACCAGGGGTGGCCTAAGAGGATTTAACCTTCTGGCACCCCTCAGGAACCTAACGATCAGGTCATGCTTACCTAGGGACCCGCCGTCCACTGCATCGTGATGTGCTGCGATAGCAGCCACGTACACTTTCAAGGTGGAGGGCGACAGCCTGCGCTCCAGCCTCTCCTGCAGGAAAGAAAGCACCACACTAATCAGGCATCTTCAGGGGTCTTCTCGGCGAGAAGAACACCAGTTCGCGAACAGACTCCATTTCAGAGCATAGGCTTGCCTCGTAGAAGGAGCTCTAGCCTGAGTGATCGTGTTAACCACCGCTGGTGACAAATTAGCTAAGTCTGCCGCGTCCCGTCCAGGAGCCACACATGGAGGTTCCAGAGGTCTGGACCTCCATGGAAATGGTGCCGAGCCCCTGAGAGAGAAGGTCCTGTCTCAGGGTGATGCGCCAGGGATGGGCTGTCGCGAGGATCATGAGTTCCGGAAACCAGGTCCTGGTGGGCCAGAAAGGCGCAACCAACAAGACCTTCTCCTCATCCTCCCTGACCTTGCACAATGTCTGTGTGAGAAGGCTCACTGGGGGAAACGCATACTTGCATAGAGACAGAGGCCAGCTGTGTGCCAGCGCATCCGTGCCGAGGGGGGCCTCGGTCAGGGAGTAATACAGCTGGCAGTGGGAGGACTTGCGGGATGCAAACAGGTCCACCTGAGCTTCCCCAAATCGACTCCAGATCAGCCGGATCGTCTCGGGATGGAGTCACCATTCTCCAGGGAACGTGAGCTGTCGTGAGAGCACGTTGGCTGCGCGATTTGAGCTTTGTCTGACTCCAGAGGAGGAGATGGCGGGCGAGCTGTGACTTGCGGTGTGACTGTAGACCTCGCTGCCGTTTGATGTACGAGCCAGTCGCAGTGTTGTCCGTGTGGACCAACACGTGCTTGCCTTGCAGCAGGGGCCGGAACTGCCGCAAGGCCAGGTGCACTGCCAACAGTTCTAAGCATTTGATGTGCCAAAGCAGTCGAGGCCCTGTCCAGAGCCCCGAGGCTGCCTGACTGTTGCATTTAGCGCCCCAGCCCGTACTGGAGGCATCCATCGTGACAACGACATACCGGGACACTTGTCCTAAGGGCACCCCGGCCCGTAGGAAGGCAAGGTTCAACCAGGGGCTGAATAATCGGTGACACATCAGCTTGATGGTCACCAGATGTGTACCGCGGCGCCATGCCCACCTTGGGACCCGGGAGTGTAGCCAGTGCTGAAGTGGTCTCATTTGAAGCAATCCGGATCGTAAAGACACGGGGGGACGGGGACAGTCCGAAGGGGAGGACCCTGTACTGCCATGGCTGACCCTTGAATACAAACCAAAGGAAGGGCCTGTGTCGAGGGAGAATCAAGACATAAAAATAAGCGTCCTTCAGGTCGACCGCTGCAAACCAATCCTGGGGTTGGATGCATCTGATGATGCACTTCTGCGTCAACATCTTGAACAGAAGCTTGTGCAGGGCTCCTTTCAAGACTTAGACTTTCAAGTAAGGGCTGTAAAACCCCTGCTTCATCTCGGCTGGAGGTACCGGCTTGACTGCATCCTTTGCCAGGAGGACAGCAATCTCCTCGCACAAGACAGGTGCGTCTTGGACTGCCACCGAAAGTCTCAAGAATGGCACTGAACTTGGGAGGTCACCTGGCAAACTGAATCACATAGCCAATTCGGATTTTGTGAATGAGCCAGCGGGATGGGTTGGGCAGCGCAAGCCATGCCCCCAAACTCCATACAAGTGGCACCAAGGGGACAATCGGGGGGCACCACACTTCTGCGAGAGGCTTGATGCACCGGCCTAGGTGTTGCCTCAGCACGAGGCGGAGCAGCTCTGGAAGATGCAGGAGAGCGCCCATGGCGACGAGCAGACTGAGGCTGGGCCTGCGGAGCAGCGGTGGCTGGTGGTGCATCATGCCGGGGCAGGATGTACTGGATCGCCTCAGTCTGCTTCTGTACTGCCGAGGACTGCTGGGAAAAGTCCTCGACAGTATCGCCGAACAGCCCAGTCTGGGAAATGGGAGTGTCGAGAAAGTGTACTCTGTCGACATCTCTAATCTCTGCCAGATTGAGCCAGAGATGGTGCTCTTGGACCACCAGAGTGGACATCACCTTCCCCAGGTACCGCGCTGTGACTTTCGTCGCCCAGAGGGTCACGACTGCAGCCGTCAGCTTACAGGCTTTGGACGGGAGACGCGGACAATTCCTCCAAGTGTCAGCATTTCGCAGGCACAAGTGCACCGCGACCGCTCTCTCCACCTGGGGAATGTCCGTGTAACCCCTGGTGGCCCTGCCATCGAGGGTAGTGAGGACGGAGGAAGGAGACGAGCGGCTTCTGGCCGTAAAAGGGGCCGTCCACGACTTCGTCAGCTCCTAATGCACCTCCAGGAAGAAAGGCACCAGAGCAGACCGCAGTTGTGAGCTGCGTCCCGCTCCGAGAAACCAATCGTCCAGCCGCGAGGGCTCGGGATTGGGTGGTCTGTTGACCTCCAGCCCGATACTCAAGGCTGCTCGGGCAAGCATGGCTATCAACTTCGGGTCCGATTCGGCGATGGCGACAACACGCGAGGGGGGCAACCGTGCCAAATTTTCAACCTCGATTCTGCTATCGACATCTGATCTTCCGGGGTTGCACCAAATGAAATGCTAGAAGCCGCATGAGACGGGCCAGGGAAATCACTTGGGAACCGAACGGAACATTCGCTGCATGAGGAATAAGAGGTCCGTGGGGATGTACCCGGCGGAGAAGCCCTTATTGTGACCCTCAGATCTCCCAGAGCGCCAGCCGGCGGTCCTCTGCTTGAGCCAGAGAGAACAGGATGGGTGGCTCCAAAGGGTGCCAGTCTTTTCACAAAAGAGAGGCAAGATGGCAGCGAGGCGATGCTCATGCGCCAACAGTGGACATATGAGTCATCCACGAACGCAGCTTCAGCGTGTTGGATGCCCAGAGACTTAAGACAACGATCGTGTCCGTCCTCAGAAGACAGATAACGACTGCAACCAAGAGGACACGGACGGAAAGGCATCTTTAAAAAGACGCGAGCCATCCGTGTTTAGGAAATCTGCTCTTTTAGATTGAAGTGCCCAGGGGAATCGCTGACGACAGGAACACCGCTGTTCGCACCGTAACGCCAACCAAGAACAGCTTCCAGACAACAGATGAAAGGATTTGTGGAGAACAGCACTCTTCATCCACTCAGCTCTGAAGCAAAAGTCTGAAGAGTGGATGCACCTGTTGCCTATGTATACCCATACGCATGGGGAGTGGCTCAGGTATGCAAAATCCACTAGCCAAATTTCATTGGCGTTTTCTCTTAAAGTCAGAGATGACTGGGGCTCTCAAGTGAATCCCTATAATGTTATCACGACATAACTCGTAGTGACCAACAGATAGGGAACTGAAAACTACAGATGCAAATAGATACAGTGGGTACGGAAAGTATTCAGACCCCCTTAAATTTTTCACTCTTTGTTATATTGCAGCCATTTGCTAAAATCATTTAAGTTCATTTTTTTTTCCTCATTAATGTACACACAGCACCCCATATTGACAGAAAAACACAGAATTGCTGACATTTTTGCAGATTTATTAAAAAAGAAAAACTGAAATATCACATGGTCCTAAGTATTCAGACCCTTTGCTCAGTATTTAGTAGAAGCACCCTTTTGATCTAATACAGCCATGAGTCTTTTTGGGAAAGATGCAACAAGTTTTTCACAACTAGATTTGGGGATCCTCTGCCATTCCTCCTTGCAGATCCTCTCCAGTTCTGTCAGGTTGGATGGTAAATGTTGGTGGACAGCCATTTTTAGGTCTCTCCAGAGATGCTCAATTGGGTTTAAGTCAGGGCTCTGGCTGGGCCATTCAAGAACAGTCACGGAGTTGTTGTGAAGCCACTCCTTCGTTATTTTAGCTGTGTGCTTATGGTCATTGTCTTGTTGGAAGGTAAACCTTCGGCCCAGTCTGAGGTCCTGAGCACTCTGGAGAAGGTTTTCGTCCAGGATATCCCTGTACTTGGCCGCATTCATCTTTCCCTCGATTGCAACCAGTCGTCCTGTCCCTGCAGCTGAAAAACACCCCCACAGCATGATGCTGCCACCACCATGCTTCACTGTTGGGACTGTATTTGACAGGTGATGGGCAGTGCCTGGTTTTCTCCACACATACCGCTTAGAATTAAGGCCAAAAAGATCTATCTTGGTCTCATCAGAACAGAGAATCTTATTTCTCACCATCTTGGAGTCCTTCAGGTGTTTTTTAGCAAACTCCATGTGGGCTTTCATGTGTCTTGCACTGAGGAGAGGCTTCCGTCGGGCCACTCTGCTATAAAGCCCCGACTGGTGGAGGGCTGCAGTGATGGTTGACTTTCTACAACTTTCTCCCATCTCCCATCTCCCGACTGCATCTCTGGAGCTCAGCCACAGTGATCTTTGGGTTCTTCTTTACCTCTCTCACCAAGGCTCTTCTCCCCCGATAGCTCAGTTTGGCCAGACGGCCAGCTCTAGGAAGGCTCCTGGTCTTCCCATACATCTTCCATTTAAGGATCTTCCCATACATCTTCCACAATTCTGTCTCTGAGCTCTTCAGGCAGTTCCTTTGACCTCATGATTCTCATTTGCTCTGACATGCACTGTGAGCTGTAAGGTTTTACATATACAGGTGTGTGGCTTTCCTAATCAAGTCCAATCAGTATAATCAAACACAGCTGGACTCAAATGAAGGTGTAGAACCATCTCAAGGATGATCAGAAGAAATGGACAGCACCTGAGTTAAATATATGAGTGTCACAGCAAAGGGTCTGAATACTAAGGACCATGTGATATTTCAGTTTTTCTTTTTTAATAAATCTGCAAAAATGTCAACAATTCTGTGTTTTTCTGTCAATATGGGGTGCTGTGTGTACATTAATGAGGAAAAAAATGAACTTAAATGATTTTAGCAAATGGCTGCAATATAACAAAGAGTGAAAAATTTAAGGGGGTCTGAATACTTTCCGTACCCACTGTAAAGTGCAATAAAAGCAGTGTATAAAAGTGTACTTTGGATGTTTTCCTTCCTCTAGTTTGAAATAACACTTCAAGAAAAGCCAAATAGACCGAAATCTCAAAATTGGCCGATGCATTAAAAAAAAAAAAAAAAAGGTTCTCAGCTGTTTGATATATAGATCACATAGAGTTAACTGTTCTTTTTTTTCTTCTCATTTTGTGGTTTATTAGGGTAACAAACAATGTTTAATTTTTAGCACACATTTTAATTCTCTCACATTTTAATTTAAGTCTCTTTTAAGTAGTTGAGATGTCCATTAATGGTTGTGTCGTTTCATCATTCAGCATTGATTTCAGTCATTCACAGTTAAATTAAAAGCTTTCTCTTTTGTATCTCAAAGTAAAAAGGCTCATAAACCATAGTCATTTTGTTAAACACACAGCAACTGAATCAGGCAGAGACACCAAACCTCAGATCAAATACAAATATCCTTTAGTAGGATATAATAATCCATTGCCTGTTCTTCTTCACTTACACCGATCCAGTGTGATTTTTCCCTTGTCTTAAAACAAGACTAGACATTATTTCATTTGATAGAATTTGATATCGTTTGTCACAGAACTGGAGGACTTCTGAGAGATAAATATTGTGCTGCTGATTGTAATTGATGGATGTGACACATGATCCATCATACAGAAGAGTGACGTCAGTCAAAGCTGTTAAATGTACAGTCATGACAGTCTGACATAGACACACAACCTTGCTGTCTGTCTGATCGCTCAAGACTCTCACCAGCATGTCTTAGGTTATAGTGCTGTTTGCCAAGCATCAATATTACTATTGATAATAATTAGGGTTAACAACAACAACATTCACTGCAGCACTTTCCAAGAATACACTAAACAGCACTCAATACCCTGTCCCAAACAGCACAGCGGACAAAGACTGCAGGACCTTTGCTCGTGAAATCTAGGAGATCATTTCATTTTAGGTTTCAGAAAGACATACACTTTCGAGGACGCTTGGCACACTTGGATGGATATGTACTGTACATCACAGCAAACTATTACCCAGCAGTCCATGCGTGTTTGGAGAAGGACAGCAGGACCAGACCTGAGAACATGAAAGCTGCTGCACCAAAACACAAGTCTCAGCAGACTGAACCTCTCAACAACAAAGTGAAGGGCAAACCTCTTCAGATCCTCCAAATGGACCACATTCATGAGGCACTGTGGCGTTCTTTAGTTAAAAACACAAAATTGCACATTTACGCAGACAATGTTCTTCTGCATGGATAAATCTGATGGCAGGAGGTATATCCATGTTTCATCATATTAGAGTGCATCTTACCAAATGTTTGGCATTTGTATGTGCATTTCAGAAAATTAGATTAAAGAGAACAAGAACCACTGACTACATTTTGCACATTATCATGAAGGAGTAGTTGCATGGCTCTCTTGCTGTATATCTTCTGTACATTAAATGCTGTCAGGAGACAGTCAGAATGAGTGCAGCAGCTCATGTAATGAGTATTTGTCATTGTAATAAATGATTGTGAGGAGCAACCATAGGTTAAATACTTCAAAGTTTCTTTCTTGGATTAATTGTAATAAAATATATCAGCTATTTTCTGTCCATACGCAGTGTCCTCCTCTTTGCCAAAACGGTCCAAACTATTTCCATCACTTTAATGTGCATTCTGACTTAGTACAAGTCCATAAAATCCACCTCAGACAAGCTCACAAACATTTATGTGACTTTTGAGAGGTTATGATTCAAAGTGTGCATAAAAAGGTTGGATGGAAACCCAGCAAGAAAGTCCTCCAAGACATATATCTGCAACATATGAGAAAATAAGTAGCGTATCTGCTGCTATAGTGACTGGAAACAAACAAGCAAGGACAATACAGGAGCCTGAAATTTACCAGTGAATACAATTTTACCATTCAAAATATAAATCTTTACTGTAGGATAAGTCAATAACATCAATTTGATGGGTGATTCTTTTTAATATACTCACACAATAATGCAACTTTTTTCATTAACAAAGAATTCAAGTAGTGTGCCTTCAAAAACAAAAATATTAACCACACTTATTTTATATTGAATACAAAGTAAATTAAAAGAACATATGGAATCTAGAGGAATAAAATAAACTGTCAACCCTGCTACACTTGCATGACTTCCTGCTGACAGAATGACAGGCTTTCAATCAATGACTGACACCGCTGAAATGTTTGTGTGCAACAAACATTTATTACGTGAGAGTTTGTAGATTTATGATGAGGTGGACAGGAGCTGGTTTGAGACGCGCTCTGACTGTATCCAACACAAATGCCATCCATAATGAAGTTGAGTGTGTTCACCGATCAAAAACACTTTTGTCAATCGACTTAATAATAGGAATAATAATATCAGATATTACTGCATTCAGATATTTTCTATACTGAGCACAAAAACTGTATACAAGGTTCAGAAATTATGTATTAATTAAATTATGCAGTGGTTCTCTCTCTCTCTCTCTCTCTCTCTCTTTCTCTCTCGCCCCTTTTAAAAGTAGAAGAAAAAAAATGCCCAGAAAATGTTAAATAATGGAAAATAAAATTATTTTTACATTTACATTTATTAATTTAGTTGCAACTACAGATGAGGGGAAAAAATACAGTTAGTTTTTTCGTAAGGGTGCTAAAACAAACAGATTAACTTTTATAAAGTGTCACACAAAGTTTTACTCTTCAGCAGAATCGACCTACAAATAACTTCTTTATAATGACTCTGAAGATGGAATGAAGAAAATGACACATTTCATTTTTGAAGAAACTGGCTTCTGACTGTGTGTTTCTAAGAAAAACCATGGTCTTCACTGAAGCTATTACACTTTCTGCCGTAAAATAAATCACTGGTGAATGGAATACCTAATCAAAGTGAGATAACTCATGCCGGTGCTGGTGAACACTGCAAACACCGGCGTTTCCTCCAAAGCTCAGGAGCCATCAATCAAGGTCACTTACGTTGACAGCTCTGTCCATGACACTGAGGGTAAACCTCCAAGCTGTTAGTCTCAGATCCCTCACAACCTGAGCACTGACTCAATCCTGCATCCATAAAACCCTCCAAATGACTGTTAGATGACATCGGGAAGGACGTTTGATTGGAGGCATGCCATTTTTCTGACAAATGCTGCTATATCAGCTGGTAATGAATGAAAGACACAGGAGAGAGAGAGAGACGGGAAAGCATGAAGAAAAACTCTACAAATCGATGATAAAGTGATGGTAATGCAATATAGATCAAGATAGCAGCAACATCCAAATTCATAAACAGCTGTTTCTGAAAATAACATGACTTCCGCCGAAAAGGCATAAGATTAAGAATTGTATTAGTTGATTCAAAAATTTAAATTGTGTCATCATTTACTTAGCTTCATGTAATTTCAAACATGTATGATGGACTGTCTTCTGTGAGATGTTTTACAGAATATTTCCATAGACGTGTGGAAAGTGTCACGCTGTCAAACTCCAAAGAAAGTCCCTAGAAGTGGTGCTTGTGTTTCAGGCCCATCTCCACAGGATCATGATCTCGTCACATCCAATACAGGCAAAGCTGAGGGAGGCCTGGGGTCCTTGTAGCACCTGTTAGCGGTTGGGATAGCAGTTTTAAAGTAGGAACAACCCTCTCAGTCTCTATTATGCACTTGAATTTGCGTTTTGTATGTTTTTCTTTCATTTGTGTATATAACGAACATATACCTCCTAGCAGATGTCTGACTTACAAATGAGTTTTAAGCAATATAAGCTAAAAAGTTTTTCAGTGGTGCTGCATATTTTAATGAAAAGCTGGCAGCTATTTCATAAAACAAGTTTATCAAATAAGCCAGGCTTATTTCAGTTAGTCTGATTTATTGTCACTTGATTTGATTTCAGAAAGCAAATTTACCATCGCTCAGGCTCAGTCACTGTGGCAAATTATGCTGGGAAACTAACCTGGGGTGCGTTTCCTGAAAGGAACTATGGTCGCAAGTTCCATCGATACCAATAGAGTTCAACTAACGGCCATAGTTAGCTAACAATGCTTTTGAGAAATGCACCCCTGGTCTGGAGCAGGCTAACTGTCAGGCTAAGCTGAGCTCCTCTAACACTGACCAATAGGAACGCATTGATATTACCACTGACTCTCACATACTATAATTTTACTTTATTATCAGTCCAAAAATAAAAGTATACAGAAAATGCAACTTAAATAAATCAAATAAATAAAAATACAGGCCTAGGCTACAACTGATTGTATTTAATGTATTGTGCCCAAAATTTAATGACTTTTTTTTAAGATACATGAAAATATTTAAGTTGTTACTTGCACATTCAGTTGACCGGCAGTTTCTAGCCTTGCAGCCTTTCTCTCGGGTTTTATGACAACTGTACCTTTTATGGTTATAGTAGAACATTAAAACATTACAATCCAATTTGCTCTTTAAAGCATTAAAAATCACTGAATTAAAATGAAATTAAGGGTGTATTCACACCAGGAAAGTCCACTAGTTCACTTGCTTTGGTCCGGACTAAATACAATGTAGATTTTTTTTTGTTTGGTGCAGTTCGCTTTCACACTGCCCTTTTTGCAAATGAACCAGAAATTGTAATTATGACTTGCCGAAAATAAAATCTATATATATAAAATACTTAAAGCATATCACAATGTTAGTTTAAACATTTAACCTAGATAAATGTGCGCTATTAGGCACATATCCAATCGTTTGTGCGGAGAGTGGAAACTGAAGCGCTTCAAGACATCAGTTGAAACAAATAAAAATACGCCGTCATTTTTGCTAAAAAAAAAAAACAAATGTTCCTCAACGTCAAATTGCAAAGGCTTTGCAAATATCATCATCTACAGTGCATAACATCATCAAAAGTTTCAGAGAAACTGGAGAAATCTCTGTGAGTAAGAGACAAGGCCGAAGAACTTTGTTAGATGCCCGTGGTCTTCGGGCCCTCAGATGACACTGCATCACTCATCGGCATGATTCTGTCATTGACATTATTAAATGGGCCCAGGAATACTTCCAGAAACCACTGTCGGTAAACACAATCCGCCGTGCCATCTGCAGATGCCAACGAAAGCTCCATCATGCAAGAAGGAAGCCATATGTGAACATGGTCCAGAAGCACTGTTGTGTCCTGTGGGCCAAGGCTCATTTAAAATGGACTGTTTTAAAGTGGAAAAGTGTTCTATGGTCAGACGAGTCCAAATTTGACATTCTTGTTGGAAATCACGGACACCGTGTCCTCCGGGCTAAAGATGACGGAGACCTTCCAGCGTGTCATCAGCATTCAGTTCAAAAGCCAGCATCTCTGATGGTATGGGGGTGCATAAGTGCATACGGTATGGGCAGTTTGCATGTTTTGGAAGGCACTATGAATGCTGAAAGGTATATAAAGGTTTTAGAGCAACATATGCTCCCCTCCAGACGACGTGTATTTCAGCAGGACAATGCAAAGCCACATAATGTAACTATTACAATAGCATCGCTTCGTAGTAGAAGAGTCCGGGTGCTGAATTGGCCTGCCTGCAGTCCAGATCTTTCACCTATAGAGAACATTTGGTGCATCATTAAACGAAAAATACGTCAAAGACGACCACAAACTCTTCAGCAGCTGGAGATGCTACACCATGGTAAACATGCCCCCGTCCTAACTATTTTAAGACCTGTAGCAAGCATCAAATTTGAAATGAGCTCATTTTGTGAATAAAATTGTAAAATTTCTCAGTTTAAACATTTATGTTATCTATGTTCTATTGTGAATCAAACATTGGCTCATGTCATTTGAAAGTCTTTTAGTTTTAATTTTATTCAAATTTAAAAAACGTCCCAACATTTCCAGAATTCGGGTTGTATCTGTAAAAAGCTTTAAATGACTAAAAAACGAAATAATTCAAATACAAAACAAAATCTTTTTCATTATGTAATCCAATATGCATTTCTTTCTAAAGGCGCATCCAATGATGAGATGGCGAGTCAAGATCATCAATTTAATCTTTGCGACACTGACTCAGAAAACACTAGTTTATTAATAAATAATTCAAATATCTCCTTACTATCCTAAAAATATCTCCTAAAAATTTTCAAATGCCTGTTTACTGGTTGGAGAACAAATTTTACTGTTCACAATGGGAGTCAGGCAGAATGTTTCTCTTTAAATATTTTGAGAGGCGTTTGTATTGACATTCGTGCATTTAGTAACTTGCATTGCATTCAATTTATCCATTTTAAGAGCTTTTACATTGAACCCATGACCATGACATTGCTAACGCCATGATCTACTGTTTGAGCTACAGAAAGGACTGAAGGAATGAATAGTCTGAATGTTTTTTGTGTTTATTGTACTATACACTGGCCTGCCCCAAAGCATATGAGTTTAGATGAGCTCGTCTGGCTGGCAAGAACAGAGTTACTGTCATGAATCTGGTCCATGGACCTCCATTTGTTCGCCACCAGAGGTCACCCTTCCATCACATTGACTCTCTCACCACACACTACCCCGGACTTCATTTCCCAGCAGCCATTTCCCTAATCACATGCTCACACCTGATACCCATCTTGCAATCACACACACTACTTAAGCCATGGACTTCCTCTGTTAGATAGCCGAGTACTGTACGCATATATCCTAGTGATAGCTACCCTACGAAGCCCTCTGAGTTGTCTTAGTCTTGCCTTGCCTGTTTTCCCGTGTTTTGATTTCTGCCCGTGTTTCCTGGATTAACCCTTGCCTTGCCGTTCGGACTCTGTTTGCCCTCGTTTGGATTATTGCTGTGTACCTGGATTTACTCTCTCTGCCTTGCCCTTTGGATATTGTTCGCCGATCGTCGACCCACGCTTGCCCTAGGACTACTCTTTGTTTTGCCTGTGTTATACCTGTTTGGCATCGTCTGACCCTGCCTGTATTTTGACCATGTTTCACAATAAAGCCTTGCACATGGATCCGCACGTCTCTCGTCTCGTCAGCCCCGTAACAGTTACAGCTGGAGCTCTGGAGTCTAGGGATAATGTAATACTGATAATGAATATATGTGAACATTTCTCATCATCCATTAGGTGTCTTTGGGATGGATTCTGCTGGTTAGAAATGAACAAATTTTCATTAATGAGTGAATGTATCCCATCATCCAAATTGAGTTTTTTGCCTTAGTTGTTTTTACTATGGTTGTATTTTACTATGTTATGTAAGAAAGTAATGAATGTCCATCTACTATATCATGTGTTTGGTGTGGTGGAATGTGTGCGAATCGCTTGATCACAAGTTTTTCAGGATATCCATTTTTCTTTCTATCTTTTTTCTTATTTTTTTAATTTAGCTGTGTGTCATTAGTTACATTTGCTTTGATAATACGATCACCTGTAAACACTGGGTACATTGGTACATCCCAAACAGGCAGAGTCGAAACCCAACTCACCAGAACTCACTGTTTTATGCTTCAACCACTAACTGTAGTTTGCATTTGCTGTAGAGTGCCACATAAACCATTTCAATGCTGTGTAAGCATTAATGTGTTCAGACATCCTTGTTTTCCAGGGTCTCTGTTTTCAGAGACCTTTGCCACTTACATGTAAGTTAGGCTGACTAGATTTCTCTGTTGTCTCTTGTGTGTTCACAGCCTGCAAAGTCGGAGCTGCAGTTAGTGATATTGTGTTGAGCCAAGATATCAGCAGTGTATATTAAGATTCTGCAGTATGCTTCATTCAGTTTTTCACTTTCTGCTTGTGCTTCTGTTGTAGCATGAGATGATAATATTACAATTCTGTGTGCTTGCATTTTTGTCAGTGTCTTTGTTTTCACTTTATTTCTTTGGAGGTCTCTAACACTGTTTAACAGTCTTGTAATTGTTCTGACTGCTGTCTGTGATGTCACTACTGAAGCTTTGAGATGCTGTGTGTTTGTGTGATATTGTCAGCTGAATAAGTGATGAATGTAAAAGCTGATGTATAGTTTGACGAATGGCTTCTGTCTCTCTTTTGAAAATCACTTTGGATAACAGCATCTGCTAAATGAGTAAAATAACTCAGGTTTTCTCCAGCTATTATGGTCTTGACCCTGACAGATAAGTTTGAATGTGCTTTAATGTGTGCAAGTAAAAATATGATTTGAAAGCTGTGGTGTAGTGCATAGGCAGAGGGTGAACCGACTCCAGAGTAAGGCTAAAATTTGCCTAATGTTAATGTAATCTATTAACACACACATCATAAGCTTTTAGGCAAGCACATATGCTACCCAATGAACAAAAATAAAACAAGGTAATTACAAATTTTTATCTCACAACTTTCTCGCAATTGTTAGCTTATATCTCGTAGCTAATTCTGACTAATTCTGTCCAATTATATATTTTTTAATATAATAGTGCAAAAAGGCTCCCATAAGTACCAGATATGGGTGTCATGTCACAAAAATATTTAATACGACTGAATTTGTATATAACGTGATCATAGTTTAATAAACACATTGTAACTTACTAATTATAACGCTTTCATTTCCAGTTATTCAAACAGTACATAAGTTATATACAAAAAGGAAGCAAAGAACATTTACATTATCAAAGAACATGATGACTGACTTTAGTTTAGCGTGAGTTTAAGCACGCTCAAAAAAAAATCCCCCATTATAATCAATAAAGCTGCCTACAATGTCAAATGAATCTCTTACTTACATTGTGGGTACTTTTCCACTTTATTGTTTATGATGAGAGAATTCGCAAGAGTTTAGAATTCAGTCACTGAGCGAGTGAACAAAACACCAGCGTTTCAGCGATGACTCATCTGAACGCTTCTGATTGGCCATTGCATTCATAAGCTCAACAGAATCGCGTTATTGGATATAATGCAGAACGCTGTAAAAGCACATAATTAGATGCATCATTAGCAGATCTAAATTTAATGCTGCAATTGACACATTTCATTTCATTTTTACTTTTTACTTTATTTGTGACATCCTTAATAGATTTAGTTTAATTGTACAGGGGCATATTTGTCCAATTTGGTGGTATTTTTGCCCCAAACCCCTGTTAATTTCAGACCCATGCACAGGCGAAAGCTAAGCCTTGCCCAGCCTTAGACACACTCCGCCTATGGTGTAGCGGATGATTTTCAACTAGTTATGACTTTATATGTTGGTCTGTTCCTCACACAAAGCTATTATATGGCTTCAGAAGACTTGGAAATAGAACACATGTAAAACAGACTTCTGTTGTGGACTCACTACTGTTGACTTATTCACCTTTTTATAGCTTGCGAGTGCGAATCAGCATCCATTCTTATTGATTGGAAAGTGCAGGACATTTCATTTCCTTGTGTGTTTTGGGCAAGAAATAAAATCAGAATAAATATAAATAAATATAGGTGTAACGTACTGCTCTGAGACTTGACAGGTTGGAGATCCAAATGCAGCTTTATTGGGACAAACTAGAGACGTGATCCAAAATACAGGCAACAGGTCAAAACACAGGCAGGCAATCCAAACAATAGACAAGGCGGGAAACTCAGGCAAAGGGTAAATCCAAAAAACAGGCAAGAGATCAAAAAACCAAGAGACATAAATCCAGGGAGAATGCTCAGAAATGCAGTAACTAACAAGACTTCGCAAAGAATAAACTAAACCAGGCTTATATAGAGTGAGCAGACAGGGTAAATGAGACACAGGTGAAAACAGTGAGTGCTGATGAGACTGGGCAAAGGATTATGGGAAATGAAGTCTTTGATGGAGTGGGATGTAACAGTCTGTGTGGTGTGAATGTCTATGTAATTGGAAGGCGGCCTCTGGTGGTGAGCAGGTGAAAGATCACGGACAGGATTCATGACAATAGGTTTAATGCAATGTGAGGAATTGATTGATTTGCTTTGCATCTAATGTTTTACTATGAAAGTGTCCAGCACAATTTTAACTCTTCAGTGATTTACATTTCTTACCTTTATTTTACATTTAGTCATTTAGCAGACACTTTTATCCAAAGCGACTTACAAATGAGAACAATAGAAGCAATAAAAATCAACAAAAGAACAATGATATGCAAGTGTTATAACAAGACTCAGTTAGCTTAAAACAGTACACATAGCAAGGTTTTTTTTTTTTTTAAATTAAATAAAAAAGAAAACAGATAGAATAGAAAAAGAAGAGCAAGCTAGTGTTAGAGACCTTATATAGAAATATATATATATATTTAAATAATTGACAAATAACACAAATTCATTATTTGTGTTATTTGTCAATGCATTTAAATGTAGTATACATAATTTATAATAGTATACATGTTTTTGTTGTAATACAATGTATTTATATTTGTATATAAATATATTGTAGGCTATTATTAAATAAAATTAATTTATTTGACAAAATACAACCATGTGAATAAACAGATCATTGATTTGTTAATTTATTCATTGTTATTGCTGTCACGATCGTTGGAGTTGGGCTCTGGGTCGGGAGTGGAACTGGCGAGATCATCCACGGGACAGACGGTGAACAGAGATCTGCTTCTCGCCAGTGTCCACTCCACGAAGGGGGCAAAATCCGCTCGAGGACCATCTTCGGACGACGGCGCTCTGCACGTGGGGTTCAAGCTGGCGTCATAGAACGCGCAAAGCGTGTCGTCCAGATAGCTGGTCAGATAAGCGAGGGCCAGGAACAGTCTGGTATGGTCCTTGAGCGATCTTTCCCCCTGCTCCAGCAGGAGGAGGAGGTATTCTGGGCGGGTGAAGGCATCCATAAGGGAATGACGAAAAAAAAAAAAAAAAAACACTGTAAACGGAAAACAAACGGAGGGTAAAACGCTGATAAACTTTTTATTTGTTCGGTCCGGTGTTCTGTCACGATCGCTACTGTGCAGGAATGAAGGAGCGCGGAGACTTAGGAGAATTCTCAAACAACAGTATTTAATATTCAAAACAGAGAATCACGGGGCAGGCAGTAGACACACACGTAGCACAAAGACGTTTTACCCACCTAGAAAATGAAGACTCCTATGTTAGAATGCTGTTCATTGACTTCAGCTCAGCATTCAACACACTAATCCCACAACAGCTCGTTAATAAATTAAACCTGCTTGGCCTTAACACCTCCCTCTGTAATTGGATCCTGGACTTTCTAACCAGAAGACCTCAGTCAGTCCGTGTCGGCCACAACACCTAGAGCACTACCACACTGAGCACTGCTCTTCACGCTGCTGACGCACAACTGCACTGCCAAGTCCAGCTCCAACCACATCATCAAGTTCGCTGATGACACAACAGTGGTAGGTCTCATCAGCAACAACGATGAAACGCACTACAGAGAGGAAGTGGCAAAGCTGGCTGAATGGTGTGGCACTAACAACCTGTCCCTCAATGTGGAGAAGACAAAGGAGGTTGTGATGGACTTCAGGAGAAACTCTGTTGACCACCCCCCACTGACCATCGACAGCACGACTGTGGAGAGAGTCAGCAGCACTAAATTCCTGGGGGTGCACATCACAGAGGATCTCACCTGGACCACCAACACCATGTCACTCTCCAAGAAGTGCCAACACTTTCGCCAACACAACAGCGCCTACACTTTCTCCGCCGGCTGAAAAGAGCAAGTCTCCCTCCACCCATCCTCACCACTTTCTACAGGGGCACCATTGAGAGTGTGCTGACCAGCTGTATCACAGTCTGGTATGGGAACTGTACTGCAGCAGACCACAAGACCCTCCAGCAGACGGTGAACACAGCTGCAAAGATCATCAGTGCTCCCCCCTCCATCCTCCATCCTGGACATTTTTCTTACACAATGCTCCAGCAAAGCCAACAGTATCGTGAAGGACTCCACCCATCCCTCCCACAGTCTCTTCCAGCTCCTACCATCAGAAAGACGGTACTGGAGCATCAGAGCCCGCTCTGCCAGACTGCTCAACAGCTTTTTCCCCCAGGCTGTGAGAGCCCTGAACTCAAATCACCCCACCCCTCTCTGAAACCACATACAAACCCCCTACCTCCTGAAACATGGACAATCTCAAACCACCCCCCCCCAAACACACCCCAACCTTACCACATCAAAGTAAAAACCGTATGAAAACTTTTTTTTTTTTTTTGTGCAATTTGAATTGTGCTACACACAGGTGAGTGGGCCTGTACAAACCACCTGTAGTAGCACACTCTCCTCCCCAATGCGCACTAGACACTTTTCACACACACTGCTGTGTGTACACAATCCCACAAAAGACTCAGTAATATATGTATGTTTACATGCTCATGCACTACAAATCATCCTGCACTGCTCCCCAGCCAGCTGCTTGACTCACAATGTTTCTCTTTGCACATGTACAGTATTTATCTGAAGCATTCGTATAGTTTGTATTTTTTTTTTAGTTTATGTATTTGTAAACATTTATATATAGTATATTTAGTCAAAATCTATCAGTAGGTTAGTTGTGTATAGGTTTATACTGTTTTACTTCATTGTTGTAAGTCTGTATTTATGTAGCATCGTGGTCCTGTGAGGCACGACATTTTGTTCCACTGTATGTCCCTACATGTAACGGAATGACAATAAAGCTCAACTTAACTTAACTTAACTTAACTTAACTTAACTTAACTTGACTTGACTTGACTTGACTTGACTTGACTTGACTTAACACCGGACAAAGAAAGCAAGGGGCAGACCACACTATAAATACACAACTTAACGAGATAGTTTGGGAAACACAGGTGAATGGAATGACTAATTAGACAGGGGAGAAACTAGGTCAATGGGAGCACATGGAGAGGAAAACAAACACACTGATAGTCCATGACAATTGCTGGTATTGATTAGTGATGTAATAATTTATTAAATATTTCTAAAAGCAAAAAAGGAAAAAGTAATATTTAATAATATAATACATTAAACGGTGCGTCAGCTCTTCAGCACGTGATTAATTCTAGCCAATGAGAGCTGGATCTGCTGGAACGCTGCATCATTAATGAGCTGTAATTCCAGCTTCAACTGATACCGCCCAGCTGCTGAACCAGATAAGATTTTTTAAATTTCTTAGTTAATTTCTGAATTTTCTATTAAAATTTGTAAAATTCGTCAAAATGGTTGTGAATTAATTAATAGGAATTAAATTACACATTTTAGTAGTTAATTTGTTTATGAGTGTTGTTTGTGGCGTTTTTAAATGACTAACGGTTATAATGGCCGACTATAGCCCATTCAGATCGTTTTCTGAGGTCATATATCCTTTAAAATTGCACATGAATTCATTAAATTGTTCTACGTCCATTTTGGTGTTAATTTGCTTTATTGTTGTTTTTCCTTTGCTGTTTTGCTGTTGTTTTGATTACTTTTGATTAACAGCGAGAAATACATAATGGAGTTAAGTCCATATAATGTCTTTGTTATAAAGTCCTAAATCGCAACATAAACGAGGATTTATATAGCATAATACAATACCTCGGCTACACACGCTTATTAAATCTCGTTTTATATATATATATATATATATATATATATATATATATATTAGCATTAATGTATGGCTGTTCATAACTAATAGACATCGGTAAAAGCTGGCACATACACCGAGAGAGAGAGAGAGTGTCAGGGATTCATCACAGCCACCTCAGTCACCATCCAGAAGAATCACCAGATCACAATCACCTGAGTTCTGATCACCTGCACCTGCTGTCACCAATCAAGTCTCACTAAAAGAACACGCACTTCTCAGTTACTCACCGTCCGGTCTACAGTTCACTTCAGTGAACTGTTCCTGACTCCCTGAGCTTTACTTACCTGTAAAGACTTTCCAGTTGATTCTCCAGCGAAGCTGTAAAGGCTTTCTTAACAGGATAGTAAAGACAGAGGGATAATGACATGAGTCAGACTTGAGCTGAAAGTCTTGAATGTTTCTGGCTCATGACCTGAAGTATAAGAACAAACATCTCAGTGCAATCGTCCATCAAAGACAGCAAAAGCATGAATTCAACAGCACACAGCATCTAATGCGTTCTGTTCATAACAGACCACACACACAGCAGAATAAAGGCCTTATCAGATCTAATCAATTTTACCAAGTCTTCATTCCAAAAGAAAAACATTGACATGTGAGTGTTTGATTTACGAGGTGTGGACGCTGGAAATTTCATTCTCAGATGCGAGCAATGCCACCCAGATAAAAGCAAAGAGGTTTTTCCTGAAATAGGTTATGGGCTCTGCTCAATTGCACACTCTGATTTCCTGCAGTCCTCAGCTCGCTGTCAGCGCTGTTATACGTGCCACTCAGATTAGTGGCCTGAAGTAAGATAACCTTGCGGAGCCATCAAACCGGGCGGGAGAATGATTTACAGTCCCGTTTATAACAAACACTCTGTTCCTCTGATGCTCTGGAGCTGGCGCAGGCTTGTAAAGCCGGTGATAGATCCCCTTTGATTTCAGGGAAAAAGAAGTCTTGTGTCAGCTTGAAATATGTAGTTCAGATGCTGTCAGTGGCTTTGTTGTGTTGGTACCCGAGGCAAAACTCATGTGCTTATGTGACTCTTTGTGGATATGTTTATTAAACCCCCTAGCAGATTAATTTAAACAACAACCTGTTCAATCACAATTTTAATAGGTATTTTAATTGATGTATTTATATAGACATGTAGAGTCTAAACATTAATACCCACTAAGAGCCAAATCAAAATAAAGTGTGGTTTGGTAAGTAAAGCAAGGTAAATGTGTCATTCTTTGATTCACAATATTTCTTCTGTGAAATCTATCTTGCGCTCTAGTTGTTAGGGTTAGTGACTCCTGAAATATCCTGAAAAAACTGTCTAGAGAGATTCTGGCATTGCTGATATGTCAGTTGGCCGGTGACTGTGTTAGAAACTGGACCAGTGTAAAATCTGTCATTTAAACTTTATTTATTATTATTTATTTATTTTATTTTTTTTTCTAGAGCTCCATGTGATGGCAATATGCAGTATATTTCATAAATATTTCAACCACAAAACAAAGACTTTTGTCTTGTCTTATACGATGCTGCAAGATGTCTGCACAGTTTGTCATTAATGCTTAGGAAATAGTAGCTGAATATTCCCATCAATTTCTACATACAAGTACATTTTCTCAATTCACCCACCAACAGTTGTTGGTGCAACTCCGTTTAATTGTCTGAATTTTGTCACTTTTTGGAACATATATGTGAGCTTACAGAAAATTCACTCAGTGTGTTTGCTTCAGTCTGTTCTCACTCCTAAAGGTGCCCAATCCTGCAGCATGTCAGAGAGCTCTGTGCATCTCTAGACAGACACCAGAAGCGTCCTGTAGAGTCTTTATTGCTACAAGGCAGGTAACACATTGCTTTTCAGTGAGAAACCTTGGTGTCAAAAGCTTGTTTTAAAAATATATTTGTAATTTTGCTACATGGAGTAAAGTTAAAAATTATATCCTAACATGCCATATAATTGAAAAGGTTGGGGTCAGTAAGATTTCATTTAAAATAAATTAATACAAGGATGTATTATGTTGATTGAAAGTGACAGTAAAGACATTGATAATGTTACAAAATAATTATATTGCAAATAAATGCTGTTTTGTTTCGTTTTTACTTTCTTTTCATCAAAAGAATCCTGAAAAATAAAAATGTATCACGGTTTCCACAAAAATATTGGGCAACAGATGGATTTGAGAACAGGTTTGAGAACAGATGGATGACTTTCAATTTTAAAAAGGTGGGAACATATAATCTAAAGCAACTGAGAAGACATTATCATTGCATTTTAGGGGTTAATATACACCATTCGGGGAAGGAGGTGGATGAAAGAGTTTCATATATACTCTGAGCTCCAGAGAGATATCAAACAGCAGCAGGGTTTGATTGCACTCAGCTGCTGGAGTCTGGTCAGTACAGCTGGAGACACTGATAACACACAATCATCATCACACACCAGCTCAATGCCTTCAGACTCAAAGCTTTACAGACGCTTAGCTTGCAGACGCACACTGAGTCCCTGGAAGAGCTTGCCTGTCGGGTTTGTGAAAGTTCAGAAATGCAGCGCAGACTCTGCATACACAAACCTACGAGACGCGGTCAGGTCAGCATTCAGAAGAGCTCAGTGAAAGAAAATAATGTCCTGAGAGATGCACGCTAGTCTCAGACTCAGACAACACCGTGAGAGATTTTGAAAATAAAGTAATCACTATTTCATAGTTTATCAGATCTTTAAAGTACACTTTATTTTAAGAGTTTTATTTTAAATTTTAAAATAATTATTTTGAAAGATTGTATTTTTCCCAGAGTTTCTAGAGTGATACATTTCTGCTATTTATTTATTTTATTTTTTTCAGTAATTTCTTTATAATTCATAATCATGGAGACTGTCATGCTGATATTTAATTTTTCATGCTGGTGTGTTATTGTGGTATAACTCAGATAATGTCACCCCTACAAAGTACCTAACATAAATCTTTAACAAGTCACCTTATAATTTACAGTATAAAGACGTAAATGCATGGCATATCACATTTGACGGCTTTTCATCAAAATAGTTATTTCTTGGTGTTTTCTTATCGGTTATGTACAATAGGTTTTTATTTTACATCTTGTTGTTAAATGAATATTCACCTTCAATATGTTGTCTTGCTACAGCTGTTTTACAGCAGAACAGTGTTAATTTTGACAGGCATTTTTGATTTAGTCTTAGTCTTAGTCTTGAGACGAAAATGCTTAATAGTCTTAGTCACATTTAAGTCATTTGAGTCTTTCATAGTTTTAGTCTAGTTTTAGTCGACGAAAAGTCATTACATTTTTGTCAACTTTTAGTCATTAATTTTAGTCAAACTGCAGTTACCAATATTTATTTAGGTAGCTATTTTATATGTAGTCTTCTAACAGAAATATTCATTAATTCTTCTCTCTTTAGACCAAATCAATTAAGCTCATGAGAAATTTGAATCAAGGACTGAATTCGGAAAAACTGGAATGAATGACGACAATTTTAATTTTTGGGTTGAGATACAAATTAAACTAATTTTTAAGATACAGTAGGTTCCCTGCTGAAAAAAAATAAAAAATAAAAAATAAACAATAGAACCCTGCCCAAAACACAATAGAAAATGTAATGGATTTAATGGTTATAATGGGAATTGTATTGGTTTTAATGGAAACTATAATGGTGTCTAATGGTATGTGATGGATTCTATAGGTTGGATGTTAAATCCTATTGGAAAAATGCCCAAAACACACTACAAAAAGGAATTTTGTAATGGTTTTACTGGAAAAAGCTAATGGTTCATAATGGTATTTTAATGGAAACCATTGGAATTTCTGTGATGGTTTCTATTGGGCTTCTATTTTTTTTTCTTTTTTTTTTTTAGCAGGGTTTACGTAACATGTAAATACATTTAACATCTTTTGTTGGTTAACATTAATGACAGATAGGTATTTAATTAGGAATGCTGTCCCTTTAAGACGGAAGGCATGCATGTAATACTGACACACATTCAGTTTTCACTCACCTGTTTACGTTCACTTAAGCCATAACTGACTGTATTTATGTGAGATACTCTACACGATGGACATTTGGACTGCTGTGTGTGTATTTGAGCACTGAGAGCTGATCGCGCGCTGTATATGAGAACTGAAGAAGAGAGAGAGCACTTCTATCAGCGCGATTCCGCCTCTCCCCCCGTTATTAACTTTAAGTTAATGGAATTGAAACGAATTGTGACTCCCGGGAAAAACGGGACGTCAAGTCACCCTATCTCTAACCTGAGGCCATTGTTTCAGATCGCTAGTTCGTGTTTTGGTAGTCTGTCCATCCGCTGCGGCTGCAATACTGAGACTAGATATAAACGCCCCTCATCCGATCACAATCCAATGACAGACAGAGACTCACAATTTGAAAGACAAGACAGTTAACTTATCCTATAGGAAGTATTTTGAATGTCTGGTAGTCCTCAAATAACATTCTAGTCCCGTCTCGTCTTGTTATCGAAGACGTGGCATACATTTCGTCATAGTTTTTATCAACAGATATTAGTTTTGGCTCGTCAACGTCTCGTCTTAGTCACAGAAAAAAATGTTCGTTAACGAATATTTTTCGTCATCGTCTTCGTCGACGAAATTAACCCTGCAGCAGAAGTTGGATTGTTATTTTCCTATTTATTACTGTGAAGTTGTTTTAAAACAATATTGTATAAAGTGCTATAAAAATTAAAGTTGCTTGATCATCATTTACGGTATATCAGCTTGTGGAAAAGCTACTTATGATGAACTTTGATTCTTCATGTGGTTTCCTCTTTACCACTTGTGTTGTACACAACTGAACACAATTGTTGTACACAATAAATAAATTAATTAGTAATTAAATAACTCACTCTTTGATTCTGATGCTGAGGTTTGTGGATGAACATTGCAGCTCTTTCTTCATTCATTAATGTATCTTTTGATGTGATGTTCATTTCCTGAATCAAGGCTCATCAAGAACATGAACCCAAACTATTTTGCACCTCACTAACATGAAGGGTCATGAGTCTCTTATCAATGTTAAAGATGTATAGTCATTTACTGTGAAATATCTGCTTGGTTGCTTAGTTTCCACATCACTAATTCAATTATTTAATCAGTTAATTATCTGAGACCATGTCAGACTTGAGTTATTGGGATGACTAAAGAGGAAATCAGAAATCCATCCGTACCGTTAGCCGGTTAATTACTGAGCTTCACACTCTGAACTCTGAACATACTGGTCAAGTAATTTCAAGTTAATAACTACACGGTCTAATTAGAGGCACTGTAGAGTAGGTTATAATTGGTTTTCAATGACATAGTCTCTATTGTAACAGTTGCACACACGCCAAAGTGACCAGTGCAAAAGCTTCGCATGTGAAGAACAAATGGATTAACTGAAACTCAAAACTCCTTCAGATTGCTAAAACACATATTTAATAGCATGGCCAGGTTTTTTTTTTTTTTTTTTTTTTTTATTATATTGTGGCAGACCAGAATTCCTTTCAACTGGTTTTCCAACATATTTCCCAAAAACTCTTGCAATCCTTTTGTGTTACAGTAGATTGTTTTCACATTACAGTAATGAGAACTGAGGTAAATGTTGAATTGTCATTAAACTAATGTATGAATGATGAAAAATATCTTAATTCTAAATATTTGTTTATAGAATATTACATATTTATTACAAATGCATCTCATTTAACTTTGCTTATGGTGTGATACTTCACAAAAGAATAATTTACACTTTTTTTCTCCTTTTATTAAAAAAAATGGATTACAGTAAGGCACTTACAGTACAGTTACAGTACAGTTTGCAGGATTGAGAATTCCAGATATAACAGTACTAATATTCACATTACTGCTTTTTATTTCTCTTAAAAACAGGCCTCATTTACTTTCACTATAAATGCCCCACTATGACATATACAAAGTTCTGGTATGAAACTCTAGATGGTGCAGTCCGATAGGTCAAACTCAATCTGACATAACTGGTTGGTTCTTGTTGTATCAGCAGCCAGTGATCTCACTGCTCAATATTCAAATGCATGGCTAGTGCTTGCTGTAGCATGCTTCAGAAATCCTCCACCTCCCCAGCTCCACCTGTATAGATCTGCCACGGGGTGATTCAAGTATGCTATATATGGTGGTTATTCATATGTGTTAAATGTGCAGCAGCAGTATTTTTTACATGCTCACAGCAGCATGTTGTGGATCTATTGGCAGCAGCATGTCTCGGTACTTGTTTTGCCGCAGCAGCTTAGCAGATCTATTCTGCCAAGACTAAATACATTAACATTGTCATTTACATTACCATGCCAATCCCTCCGAGAGTTGTCATGCCAGAAATATTATTTGTAGTATATATATATATATATATATATATATATATATATATATATATATATATATATATATATATATATATATATATATAATTTTTTTTATTTTTTTTTCATTATTGAAAAATTAATATTCCTGATTTTGGGATTTACTATGATACTGTATGTCCTGAATGTTGTGTGATTGACCCATGCATTTTTCCCTCTACATTAAAAATGCAACAGGAAAAAGTATTTTACCATTGAAAATACACTCTTCACCTTAAGCTGAAGTTTCCTCATGATGTGCATTGAACATAAATGTATTTGTGTGTTCATGTGTGTGTTTTCTTGTCCCGTGGTGTGACTCCTGTCTGTCCCGTGTGAGTCTGAACATCAGAGCGGGCCGATCCGCTCAGTACAGGGGAATTTCCTTCGCTGGGTTTGTCA
Organism: Spinibarbus caldwelli; assembly: GCA_039654775.1. Classification (NCBI taxonomy): domain Eukaryota; kingdom Metazoa; phylum Chordata; class Actinopteri; order Cypriniformes; family Cyprinidae; genus Spinibarbus; species Spinibarbus caldwelli. Next base: position 1,069,416 of record CM077226.1, on the reverse strand, counting down.
GTGTTTCAGATCAAAGCAGTCAACATTATACTAGTGAGTGTGGGGCTTTTTGAAGTGTAAATGTGTCTGTGGAACTGATTTCCCAGATCCCATAACCTCACTGCAGATAATAAAGGCACACATGTAATCATGTGGACGCACACGGCTGCTGTTCTGGCCGCCGTCAGACCTTCAGGGTTTCAGTGGAGGCAAAGGCTGTTTCATCATGGTCTCTAATCGAAGCCTCGACCACAGTCGACTGATTAAATGTGCTCTGAACCTGATTCTTCAGGACATTTAAGTGAGATTTTTCTCAAAACTAAAATCCTGTTTGACTTCTAGGAATTTGAACTGCCAGAATGTTTAAGCTGCTCTTCTCCATACAATGGAAGTAAATGATGACCAGCATGACTCTTCAATGTTATTTTAGTCATTTTAGTGCACTTTCAATGTTATTTCAGTTCCAATGAGATACTATTATAGTTTTTATTAATAGTTTGAATTAGTTTATATTTTATATTTTCTGTTACTATTTTAATTTCTGTTAAAGTGTCAGATTTTTTTTTTTCATTTTTATTCATTTTTTTTTGTCTATATAGTTCTGATTTTAGTATATCAAGTTATAAACTAGATAACAAAAGTTATATATTATCTTTCAAGTTATATAGTCATAAAATGGTATTATTTCATCATTTTATTGCAATTAACATGCATTTTAATTCAAGTAACTTTTTTGATTATTTTACTTTAATTGTTTTAATTAACTTTAACTAATTAACTGGTTCATGGTTCTGTGTATACTAAATGAGGTAAGGGTGTAGAGTTAAAGTCTTCATAAAGGTATGAAGGTATTGGTATTGGTTTGAAGGTAACACATGCAACCATTTCTGTACAGTGTGCACTTGTGAAAAGCCAGTAATGTGACCAGTTGCAGTGGCAGGTAATTTTACTGTTATATTGTTAAATCTAAATTTGTATGTGCTGTTTTTTCTCTGAAATGTGCACCGCTCCTGTGCACTGACGTGTGCTGAAACTCATCTGACTTCCATATGACACAGTGTGCGTCTGATGGAGCCACACGTTCAGTTATTGGTTATCAGAGAGACCGAGGCCCCTGAGGAAAGCAGTGGGCCAGACTTGTTCAAGGCAAATATGAACCAGCGCAATGAATAGGCTTGAATATTCCCCAGCTACTTTGCATTTTGTGCTTTATCAGGTCATTCATTTTCCAGGGCAGAGCATCACCAGCCGGTAATAAGCCGGCGTCACCTCGGGGCTCGAGCGAAATGAAAAATACCTGATGGTTCGGTGAATGCTTTCGCTCTAAATACAAATTTTGGCAGGGCAATCATTCTAAAGGTCTCTGCCAGCATCTCTCCAAACAATGTTTGCTTAAGTGCGTCTGCAGTCTGAAATATCATTCTGGAGTGGAGTTTGAGGTGTGTTTCCCTGACATTTGGACTGCTTTCCACTTCCAGTGATGCAGTTAAGGTTTACAAACACAAGTAACCTCATCTGAAGGAGCAGAGCTGGTTTCAGAACAGCAATAGTTATCGAGACCTCAGGATTGAGGAACTCAACCGTCTCACACAGGAGAGCCCAACAATCCCATCTTATTCCAGGAGAAATAAATACAACGGAATCAGAACGCAATCTGTCCATCAGCCGGTGTTGGCATATAATGCTATCTGACTCTCTTTCAATACAGAGGTGAGACAGAAAACTGCGGACGAGTGAAGAAAGCAGTGCAGCTGTAATATATTGGCTGGATTTGAGGCTCAGACAGCTGTGATATACACCCTGATATACATGTATAACGTCTGGAGGATCACAATGGAATCACAGCTGCTATCTGTGTCCCGTGAAAAGCTTCTGTGAATTCCATTACGGGCCGCTCTGAAACTGCACGGAGTTGTTTTGCATTACAAAGTGAGCGGTCTGGTTTCTGTGAAGGTTTATGGGTTTTCCGGCATCGAGCGGCTGGAGTTAATCTTATCACAGCACATCATGCTTAAGCTTCAATAAATATGTGGACAATGCATCGGCTTAAAACCTTTAAACAAATACACAAACTTGACATATATATATGTACGTTCACCCACATGTGTAGAAATTCAAATGACGTGTTTCCCAGTAATGTGTTTTAGTGGTTTTATTCAGAGTCCATTAAAAGATAAATAAGACTGATATATAATAGGCTAAAAGCTGTAAAGGTTTCACTGTGGATGATTTTATAATTTCTATAAATTATTAGACTATCAGTTGGTATTGTTAAGTTGAATTGCATCATTTTTTTTATAAATTGCTTTTGTTGTTTTTTGTTCTTGCCATGAATAGCCTTTGGTACTGATATGTAGGGAAGATAGTTTCCACCATGAAAAATTATAAATCTATCTATCCATCCATCCATCCATCCATCCTCCTGTGGTGGAAACAAGCTTCCACAGATAAATCAATCAATCAGTCGGTCAGTCAATCAAAAATCAAACATTAAACATAAATACAGCTAGAAATATGTTTTGGGTCTTAAACAAACAAATAAATATATAAATACATGCATACATGTATGTATGTATGTATGTTTGTTTGTTTGTTTCAATAGAGGTATATCAGTTAGCTAAACCTGTAAACCCATAAAATGTTCAATAACAAAATTATGAAATTCAAAGAAAGGACAAACGACTGTTTAAGTGAAACTCACAGAGGAGGAATAAAATAATCCTTCCATTGTCTTCTCTGTATTTCAGAGCGTACTGTCTCTGCCAGACATAGTTTCATGTGAATGTGACGGATACTGTGAGATAACTGCTCTTCAGAAGAACAGTGTGATAGGAGTCATTCTCAGTTGACCCTCAATGACCCTTTATGATCCCACTAAAGGCCTTCTGTCCTCTCTTTCTGTCTCAGGATGAGAGCAGACTCTCTCTGTGTCTAACAGAATGTTTATCAGGCTTCTCCAAATCTCAATAGCAGCGCAGCAACATTCAATCTTCATCAGCAGGATTAACACAGAAGCTCCCGCTGATAAACAGAGTCACCTACACACAGTGGATTACGCTCTGTCCTGCCTTAGTCTCATGCTGTTTGTTCTCAGGTTGTCAGATTGGTGTAATGAGTCCATATGCAATAGTCTATGAGTGTGTATCTTCACTGTGAGAGGATGTGCTGTTTGAATGGGGCTGGAGGAGCATAAAGGCCAGCGGAGGAACGTTCTCCAGCAGCTGTGAAGCACTAAGCAGCTTACGGAGGATGCTGAGGTCTGATCCATCCGCCTGTTTTGTAGTTCTTCAGTGATACTGGCAAACTGTGAACTAATGTTAACATGCGGCGTGCTGCCCTTCATAATGACTGCACTTAATTCACAATGAAAAGCTGAGCAGATTGGAAACATAAGGAGACAGAGTAATATCCGGCACCACAAACATACACACATATTTGTTTCCCCCCATAAACACATGCAATTATGAATATTTCATTATGAATATAAATATTTTTGTATGCAGTGATGTTTGCATAGCAATATGTGACACAAGAAAAGAAGATATCGAATTTATAGATGATTTTAATGTACTTAAATGTTGCAGGATTTGTTTTTTTTTTCCTCTTCTTCCTCGGCAAACACTTAAATGCACAATATTGTGTGAATTAAAGCAGCTCGGGTTATTAGTAGAGGTGTCACAGATCAGAGTCTTTGTGCAACTCTAATGATTCTGTCAGGTACTGGTTTCAAGCGCACATAATTGTCCCCTATTAAAACCAGAACATTTCAAAAGTTTGTAATATCCCCCATTAGACCAAACGCCAAGAAATAACATTAGCAAAGTAATTAACTTTAAATTAAACACACCTCTCTCATGCTTTCCAGAGCCAAATGGTTGGATTAGAAGAGAAATAGATACCCAATTTATTAAAAATTGCCACATTGTTAATGGTTCTGAGATGCATTAACATAATTTAATATCCAGATGCCATTAGCGGGCATTATTTTTATCCAGTGCCTTCAAGCTCTTGGGTTTTGGCCAAAGATGAGGTAATAAATCTGCAGCAAAAAATTACAATTTACCGGCCCTCAAACAATGAACATCTTTCATTATCCTAAATCACATGCAATGACTGGATTCATCCGTACAATGGGGGAAAAAAAAAAAAAAATGTTTTCCTGCTGTTTCCAAAGAAAAACAAATGCAGAGTGTCACCTGAGATAGTAACGGCTGATGAGTTTAAACACAATATTTTCAAAGAAGGGGCAATAAAACATATTCCTCTTTTAAACAGAATGTAATTAAATGCAAGAAGTCAAGCTTCTTAAACTTTGCTCAGTTCTAGCTCTAATATATGACATTTTAGTTCATCTGCACTTTGAAACTGAACAGAAAGTAAGACAAAGCCGCTATTCTCTCTCCATCAATGAAAAGCCAAACAGACACAATTCTTTCAGTTTTTCACCGCTTATTTCGTTTAGTTCGCTTCAATACACAGTCTTGCTCAAAAGGACTTGCTGATATTGACCTGTATTCATCCTTCTGGCTGAATATGTTTGAGGACGGTATCTGAGAGCTTACAAACAGGCCTTAGTGATGGTGCTGCCTCTCTTTTCAGCGGAGCCTCTCCAGATCCAGACAAGCTCCAGCAGATTCACGGCTTATTGTGCGAGTCAAGGCTATGGCATACAGCTCTTATAATAGCTATTCAAGCTCGAGATCCAGTGGGAGACGTGCCATTGAGACGCAACGACAAAGATTTGGACAAGTGCTTTCTTTCCTGTCAATTTGCGAGTGTGTTTTTGTGCACTGCTGATTGGATTTGTGAAATAGCATAGTACATCAAAGCATAACAAGAAAAATATTTTAGCTTTCAGTTACAAAAGAGCTCTGCTTAAAAGGTAGCGAAGCAGATGTCATTTTCTGAAACTGTTGTGTCCCATACATTTGTACATTTTGTACAAATGCCTTTTATGCATTCAAGGTTTGTTTTTTACCAGTTGATGCATTCCCTGAGAATCAAACCCGTGACCTTGGAGTCATTTATTACTTGCATCGGTTTTGTTGGAAAAAATTCAATGATCATGTTTCAGGTGCCTTAAAAAACAAACAAGGTTATCACATTTGTCAAATAAGCCTAATATCAGCATCATTTTCAGCATGAAACCCCTGACAGTCCAGTGGGTCTCAACCAAAATTGCTGAATGGTCAATACAAGAAATTAATGCAACAAACTGCGCTGTATAATCTATTACAGCTCACAAAATATATGCTGACTTATAAATTTTGTATCTTTTGTCATGTTGTCGTTGTCACGTTAAAGTCTAATTAAACTATTTTATTTTATGCAGATTTCACATATATGTCAAATACTAAGACACTGTTTTTCCATGCAAGTTTTCCTATATAGCTAATGTCATAAATATTTTGCATATTGTTAGGCCAATAATTACAACGTAAAATTTGAGTCCACTTGAGTAGCACTGCTGTATGATAAATAAGGATAGTTGAGAGATTAAAATATATGATTTATTAAGCAACCCTATGAGTTTCCATCACTGATTCTGTTATTTTGCTCTTTATCTCTGTGAATCTTCTTTGACACAATCTGTATTGTATAAAGTGCTATAGAAATAAAGGTGGCTTGACTATAAGGCATCAACACTGAAACAGGAACAATCGCTTATTTCATCTTTTGGGTTCATGGCAGACATTTGCACAGGCACAGAGTGGTTCCTCCATCCGCACCGATCAGACTGACAGAGGAATGAATGAATGTCTGTGTATGAGCATAAAAGAGTCTGACTCAATCCGCTGTTCAAACGCACTGGATTCATCTCAGAAAACACAGCCAGCACCTCATGGAGAGCGCAGAGATCAGAGCTGCAGTCAGTGACGGCTGTAATGTGATCAGATGTAGCTCAGACTAATGCTGTATTTGTTTCCAGGCGCTCGTCACTGAATCTGCTGGGTTTGGGTCGGTTTTTATACTGAGATCTTCACAGCTGACAGCTGATGTACACATGCAGTCTTGATCATGTGCAGTGGAATTTGGGATGTTTAGTAGATTTTAAAATGTTTTTCAAGAAATCCTACATGAAATGTCAATCACAAGGTCTGACATATGTAAGGACCACACCTCTTGTCTAATTCATGCACATAAACGTGAATGCTCCAAAAACATCATTCATCTCTTTCTTCTGTGAGTCAGTGGACTGAAGTGATGAAACACTGAAGGAATCAGACAGATTCCTCTGTGCTCCTGTAGGAGTCGCTCATGTGCTTTCTAACAGAGCCCAGAAAGCCTCATATCAGCAGGTTTTTATGCTGAGCACTGGAATCTGTTTCAAAGCAATGCAATGTTTCTTGAAAGCAATGGACTTGAGCTGGAGTAACTCAGTCTGCAGATATCAGCGCATGCATCATCAGGCTGTATGTTTGTTTATCTCATAGCCACAATGCATTATCTGTAGTTGTTTATTCACTTGGAAATTGCTTTTTTTCTTTCAGAGATAGAAATTTATATATTGAATATACAGAAATCATCATTTTCCTTCATAGAGAGCAAACACATTAGTTCATATTTAATGAAGATGCAACAAACTGCTAACACACACACACACACACACAATACTCGTAACATATTGCTGTGTATCTTGCTCTCCAATTTTTTTAACATTAGCTACAGTAACTGCATTATTTACCATCAACAATGAACAACACTTCTAAAGCGTTTATTCATCTTAATAAGCCAATGATTTCAGCATTTATGAATACATTATTAAAATCAAATTTTTTTTATCTGTTAATATTTAATGGATCTGAGATTACATTAACACTGAACAGTATTTTTACTAATATTATAAATACTGCAACAAATGTACAGTATTGATTTTTGTTAGTTAATGCATTAAGTAATGTTAACTAATGGAACCTTATTGTAAAGTGTTACCATTTTCATCAAGTTTTAAAGTGAAACAGTTATGAAACCTAAACATATTGATCAGTTTCAATACATTTTAAAATAACATTTTTCAAATGTATTTTATTGCGTTCAAGTGATACTTAGCAGATTGTATAAAAGAAGAATATGATGACACTGGGATTTTAATTTAGAGGATACATTTTGCAATATATCCAGCTATGGGCCTACATGAATATACATAGTATATGTGTGTGTGCGTGTGCGTGTGCGTGTGCGTGTGTGTATGTGTGTGTGCGTGCGTGTGCGTGTGCGTGTATGTGTGTGTGTGTGTGCGTGTGCGTGTGTATGTGTGTGTGTGTGTGTGTGTATGTGTGTGTGCGTGTGCGTGTGGGCTACTTTTGCGTAACTGGAGCTGTAAATCTGAGATACAGACCTTGTGATGTTTCCCTGCACTTTTCACAATGTCCTAAGCTATTATTACACTCTTATATCCTTATTAATTGAGTTGACTGTGAAGATCTCTTGCTGTGGTGAATCCTGACGTGTGTGAACACAAACTGCACATGTGTAGGACACTAATTACACTGTGTTTCAGTTCATTTGAAACCTTAGTATTAAAGGCAGTGTCAGTATTACAGTGAGGCAGATGTGTTATACACCGCTGTCTTGAGTTTCACTGTGGATTGTCGGTGTTTCTGTTTCGTGAGGAGTCTGAACATGCTGTGGTGGACCTGTGGTCATCCGGTCCTGGACGCTCCTGTATCTGGAGATCTGGAGATCCAGTCGTTGGGACACAGACTGCAGGGCGGAGAGCTGCTGTTCAGTCTGTAACGCTGGAGTCTGCTGGAGAAATAAACTCACGCTGGGCCTCAATGAGCTGCGGCTGCTGTTTTATTCATCAGACCAGGCCTTCTCTCACTCATTCTTACTCTCTGCACTCTTTCTTCTCTGTCTGTCTCCTTCACCGTTCGCTCTTCATTTCTTCTCTTATCTCTTCCTGATGCATTTATGTATCTCGGTGCAGCGAGTGCCAGCACAAGGCAAAGTGAATCACTGTGTAGGAGCTGAGGGCTGCTGGGAGCGATGCTGTTTGTTATGAATCAAATGACAACGTGAGTCTGAAGTGAGGAACTACAAACAGCTCCTGCTGACTTTCTTCAAGGGATGTTCTGGGTTCAAGAGTCCATGTTTTTTTTTTATACAGTGTATTCGTTCATGCATTCCATCTTAATATGCAAAGACAACTGTAAGTCGTTTATCTGTAGGTTGATTTTTCTCGGTGGATGGATGTGTTTATTGGTGCATCATCAGCAGGTCTGAAGTATCTGTGTCTCATTCATTAATGATACCAAGAACTTTGAGCTGGTCACATGAGCCATTAATGTGAGCTTCAGGAAGATGAGTTTGAGTCAACAGTGATTGGTGAAAGATGCTTTTTGGATTCAGGTTGATTTAGTTATGACATCTAATAGCAGTGGTTAATTAACAAGATTGGTTAGCAACACTGACTCAACCAGTGGTGTGAGTTTGAGACAGGACTATCTGTTTTTTTGGACCACTAGCAGGTGTGTGTTTGAGAAACCTGTTGACTATAGTTATTATTTTTTGCAATTCTTTTGACGTTACTGGTGCAGAAACTACACTGTCTGTGTGTACTGTATCTGTGTCATGCTATTGATTACTGCTAGTAATTATTAAACATCTTGTAGTGATGTGAGTGCTGTTATAGAAGGATGACTTTACTCTCCTGCATTGCTGATGTAGTTCCTGTGGTTGGAGTTGTAAATGCATCACTGTTTACTCTTGTTTGTTTTTACAAAAACAAGTTGTGATGATTTTCTGTGGCAGTGACAGTCTCACATGTACTGTTGATGGAGGTTTGCTTTTATCTTCACATTATTCCTTTTGCAGCCAGACACCAGGAGGTGATCGAAATGTTTTAATTTGGGATTTTCAGAATGTGTGAGGCTGATTGAGCCCAGTGCATTTTGGGATAAGTTTTCCTACAGTTTTTCACCACAGCTTTTTTTTTTTTAGTCATGAAGGGTCATTTAAAAAAAAAAAAAAAAAAAAAAAAAAACTTTCTACTGCATAGACGGGCAACTTTTATAGCCCTTTAATATGAATGATGGCATCCGAGTTCACTTACATCTTTACCAAAACTCACACCTTCAATAGAGAACACGGAAGAAGAGAGATGCGCTGAAGTGAGCTGCTCAATCACATTTTAAAACAAGCCACCTCCATATAAAGTGAAATAACAATGAAAAAACAAAAAACAAAAACAAAAAAATAACAACTTTTCTTAATCATGGTTAAGTTTTCCAGTAACAATATAATTAAACATCCTTAAGATAGGATTTACTTGAGATGCAAAGTTTTGTAACACATTAACACTTTTTCAGAGAATAAAACTTTTTTTTTTTTCCTTATATTAAAAATAAACCTAAAATCAAAAGAAGACTAAATGATTTTAGCAATGAACTGATCAGATTAAACATACCATGAAGGTTCAGGCATTAAGTGTTTATGCGATTTGTTACAGTTTGATGCACACAGATAAAGATGATACAGATTATAAAATGGATCCGTTACCAAATTCATCTCATTTCTAGAGGTAAAGCATCCGTCACTCTCTCCAGGTGTCTGTGAATGACAGGGCTGGTTTATGTCTTATGGACACATTCATCTCACACACAGCATCATCCAGTAACAGTCTGAATTAATGCAAATGTGTGTAACAAACCTCCATTCGACCCAGAGCCGTTCACTTACACCATATGAAACCACAGTTTGTTTATTAGATTTTGATGGAGCAAATGAATGTAACAGAAATGAGATTGTTCTTTTTCAGAATGACTGGTGCTCTTCATTTTCCCCGTCTATCTGAATGTCCTAAAGAGAACTACAAAACTCAACCCGATGAGACAGGTGAGAGCATGAGTTGTGTCACGGAGCAGATGAGACAAACAGCACAATGTCAAACACCTGACGTGATTCTGATCGTGAAGCACAGATCTGATCTGAGACTCTCTGAGATACACTGTGCTGCTTCTCTTGGTCAGAGACAGCAGAGTTTGTCTGGGTAACTTCCAGAGTTCTGATGAAAACATACAATAAGCATTTTATTATATTTTTAGTAGATGTTTTCCTAGTGCCTGTTTTTAGCAGGCTGTTTACAGTTTCAAACAGATGTATGTGTTTCCGAAGGCTGTCAAAGTTAATGTGCTAATGATGCATACAGTGAATATACTACATTTTACACTATTACACTTTTAAATGCCATTAACACATTAATTCAGTTTGACACTGAAACTAATTAATTCTGTTTTGTGTGATCTCTATAAATGGATTAGAACATTCAGAGATGATTGGAACTGATTAAATTATGTCCATTAAGTGACAGTTGAGAAAACAGGAAAGATTATTTGGTTATTGAACTGTTTTACATTTGCATTTGCCTGTTTGCATTTCCCCTGCTTCAATGCAGTCTGAAAATGCAGTTTTGTTTTGTTTTTGTGTGTGTTATAAGTGTCATTCACACACTGCTGAACCTTATAATTACACGTGGACCTGTTCTTTAAGTTTTTTTTTTATTTAATTTTTTTTTTTAACAAACTGAATGTGCTATCATGTTCACTATAAAATAATTATGAGATTAATTGCAATTTAATATTTGAATTGACTGACAGACCTAGATTTTGCCTTGTCTTATTTAATTGTTTGAAAAAAGGCAATGATATCTCATGCTTTATTATACTTTATTTTTATTCATTTATTACTAGATATCAAAATTATACAATAAAATTCAAGATAAACCAGATGATGTATCCATTGTCTTGAAAGCTACGTCTTGAAGTGGGCTTGAAGACAGTAGGCGGTACCCTAAATGAAATGTCTGTGGGGAAATGAAGACTGTATGTTTCAGTGAGAGCCACGCAATCGATAAAATGTGACGTTCACGGGCAGGATCTCACGCATCTGGTCTTGGCCCAAGTATTTCACAGCAATCCCAGCAGACAGCAGGACCTGCACAAATACCCTCACATCATTCATCTCCATCCATCTCTGGAAGCACTATGGGATCCGTCCACAGAAGGAAGGCCCTTTATTGGCTTAGTGTATGTGTAAATTAATTACTGTAAATAATCGCAGTGCATTCCTGAGAAAACAGAGTTGAAGTAGATACAGTCCCTCTGCAGTGAGCATGTGATTATTAGAATGTATGCTCATTATATAGCATGATAGTCAATGCAATTAAGCTGCAGTCTGTCATTTCTGGTGAAAATTTAAAGTGATAAGACTCAAACACAACTATAAAGTTTAAATAATCACTCTAACTGTAGAAAAAAATCCATATTATGACTATATCGATAACAACACCCAGGAACAATATCATTGGATTCACTTATAGAATGCTTTTTTTTTTTTCTACCTGATGAATAATAATAAAGTTGACAGCCAATCAGAATCCACTTGGCTTTAAGGAGCTTGAGCATTTAAAGGGGCAGACGACAAAATTGCAGCTAGCTTATAATAAACAGAATGACATTTTCCACTGGTGTGGACTCTAATATAGTTATCATTATCTTTCTTGGTGTGAACAATCATTTCAAAATGTGTATTGTATTTTTTTCACTAATCATGCATAAATGTTGTTTTCTCAAAAACACAAACATGTTGCTTACATATTAATGTTGCACAGTTTGTGCTGAATACAGTGCAATCTTTAGCCATTAATATGTTTATAAGATACTGAAAAAAGCACAATTGTCAGGGCATGTCAAAACTTCTCCAGGGCCCCAAAACACGCTCAGACCCCAGAGGGTTAAACTCATCAGGAAACAAATTTTATTTTGATGTCATTTAGAAAAATGAGAAAACACACATCAGCTTCAACTTAGAGATTACAGAAGTCTGAAGTTCATCATAAAATTCTGTCTTTTATGATAGCCAATCTGTAAAGCCCTCACAGGGCCCACTGTAAATGTTAGATTGGCAGTGATTACATATTTACTTGTGCAATGAGAATAAGTCCAACGAAATAAGACACAATTAGCCTTCAGCATGGAAAATATTCGACAGTCAGAAGAGGATGAACACTGAAGCCTTTATTAATTCTGTCCTTGGTGCGGTCAGGACGCGGAAGCCTTGGGAAATGAGCTGTGATTGGACTACTGCATAATTACAGCCACACAATAATAACATCCATACGAATGAAATATGATTATTCCTTTAACTTTCAGATGTTATTATGTGTTTCAGCCCATCGCTGCAGGGATTGGGTGATATACTGTGAAAAACGCAATAAAACTTTGCTCCATGTGACTGTATAATCATAAACACATCCTCTTGTGATTTGGGATTAAAAGAACACTACAACAAAACAAATATGGTTGCACTTATTTCTGTAAACCAATATTCAGAGGAAGACAGTAGTCCAATGGAGTCCAAAGTTCATATTGGTTACCATTTATATTGATGATCCCCTTTAGAAATTATTCGGACTATAAGCATCTTTGCAACTACATGTCATCTAACTCTCATTAGAGTATTAATATACTGTTAGGTTAGTAGATGACTTGTACTTGCACACTGACTTATAGTCAGTAGAATATCCATCAAAATCAAGTGTTAGCACATATTAAGCACACAGTTACTAATACTGTAATGACTACTAGTTGTCATGGAGTTGCAAAGTTACTTATAGTGAGCAAAATGTCTAAAGAGGACCATTAAAATAAAGTGTTACCTTAATATTTACATTTTCTAAAGACGAAGTGAGTTGTGTTTACTTGTGCAAAATTCACCATCATAATGATAATAATCAACTGATCAATAATTTTAGTCACATCTGAGCAATATTAATGCCTTATGAAATGCCACTAATAAGTGTTTGTGAATAAAATTGTTTTGGTGGTGAAATGCACACAAAAGAAAAGTTGTTCTTTCAGCCTCTAAACTGGATAAAATAAGCTGAATATCTCCGCAGGAAGGAGCCAGGTTTGAACATCCATGACTGGAATATAAAGAATATTTGGCATTCAGAGAGAACGGAGAAGTTGTGACAGAGACTGACCACTGTGTGCCATGAACTCTCCTCAAGGTCGCAGGAGTGATGCTGTTTAAGGCAGAGATTTATGGCAAGGCGAGCCGGATGTGTCTCAGCGCTGCTGTGAGTGATGTCCTCTGGGTAACGTCCCATTAGCAAGCCTCTGCAAACACCCTGGCTTGTTTGTTCTTCACCGAGTCTTTCCAAACACTTCTTCCTTGCTTCCTCCTTATTACCTAGACCGAAAACAAAGACCACGCGTTCTGTTTGCTCTGCTCAAATCCCATGAGACTTGAAGGCGGGCAGCTAATGTGTAAGACAGGTTTGCTGTTCACTTCTGATTGTTTAATCCTTATATGGAGCATGAGCTGCTTTTCCACATTCACACACGCTCTCGTGGCTCTGTGAGTGTTTGGAGGTGAAGGACGCTGATGGAGCTGCAGTCTGTTATGGCGGTACCAGGGGATCCTGCCTTCATAACTCCACTAAAGCTCCTCGATGTTGACCCGCGAGCCCCTGCCCATCACCGGCCTGATGTGGAGAAGGGGATTCTGGGCCGGAGCAATGAGATTCTGAGCCCACAGGGACAGACACAGAGAGCTCTCACTTTAACAAGATACAGCCGAGACCTTTCCATGGTATTAGTGCGCTACTGGAGCTCACCATCAACAAACACATGACCGAATGATTTGATGGAAAATAAAGGTAAATCAAGCTAAATTAAAGTTAAGCAAAGCATGAATAACTGTAAGGATAAATCATAAAAAAGTGAAAATATTATAGTCAGTGTTGAACTAGTGTCTGCTGACAGCATGGAATAGACTTTTGCTTTTTCCTCTCTGTTGGTTCCAGATTTTTCCCATCATGATTTTTTAAAAACGTCTTACGAGGAGAATCACTATAAACATTATTCATTTTGATTTGAAGCAGAAAAGTATTTGAAAATCAGACAAAAGACAAAGAACTACAATCCCATGAAGCTTTGCAAATGACATTAATTTAACTAAAATCAATAAATAAAGTTGTGACCCAAATGATACACCATACACTATGCACTTAGACTATGTATTAATGCACTATGTACTCATCTGTGAAGTGTATGAATTATATAAGGTTATTTGGTCATTCAAAATTGGAGTCTGAGCCCCTCCCCTCAGCTGTGAGAGCTGCATGAAATGTACAGCATTCATATTGAAAAACGGCACACTGCAAACTGGGATGCAGCTCTTAATATAAAATAAGAGTGAGCAGAGTAAAGTGTTGTTTTTGCACAGTTTACTAATTATAACATGAATATGCTGCACAGCATGATTATATATAAACCAAGCTGAAATGATGCAAACGGATGGTTTTAACACAAGCATACACCATCTATTAACAGCCTTGTAGCTCACAGTAGGTCTGTCTTTAAAGGTTTATGAGTTGTGATTGTGTATAGAATCATCAGTCGCATGGTCTTTATGGTTCAGGTGATTGGCTTAAAAAAAAATAAATGTTTTCAGAACTGAGCGCACATGAAGACATCGTGTGTATATATATATATATATATATACACACACATACACAGTGGGGCAAAAAAGTATTTAGTCAGCCACCAATTGTGCAAGTTCTCCCACTTAAAAAGATGAGAGAGGCCTGTAATTTTCATCATAGGTATACCTCAACTATGAGAGACAAAATGAGAAAAAAAAAAAAAAAAAAAAAAATCCAGAAAATCACATTGTAGGATTTTTAAAGAATTTATTTGCAAATTATGGTGGAAAATGAATATTTGGTCAATAACAAAATTTCATCTCAATACTTTGTTATATACCCTTTGTTGGCAATGACAGAGGTCAAACGTTTTCTGTAAGTCTTCACAAGGTTTTCACACACTGTTGCTGGTATTTTGGCCCATTCCTCTATGCAGATCTCCTCTAGAGCAGTAATGTTTTGGGGCTGTCGCTGGGCAACACGGACTTTCAACTCCCTCCAAAGATTTTCAATGGGGTTGAGATCTGGAGACTGGCTAGGCCACTCCAGGACCTTGAAATGCTTCTTACGAAGCCACTCCTTCGTTGCCCGGGCGGTGTGTTTGGGATCATTGTCATGCTGAAAGACCCAGCCACGTTTCATCTTCAATGTCCTTGCTGATGGAAGGAGGTTTTCACTCAAAATCTCACGATACATGGCCCCATTCTTTCTTTCATTTACACGGATGAGTCGTCCTGGTCCCTTTGCAGAAAAACAGCCCCAAAGCATGATGTTTCCACCCCCATGCTTCACAGTAGGTATGGTGTTCTTTGGATGCAACTCAGCATTCTTTCTCCTCCAAACACGACAAGTTGAGTTTTTACCAAAAAGTTCTATTTTGGTTTCATCATTCTCCCAATCCTCTTCTGGATCATCCAAATGCTCTCTAGCAAACTTCAGTCGGGCCCGGACATGTACTGGCTTAAGCAGGGGGACACGTCTGGCACTGCAGGATTTGAGTCCCTGGCGGCGCAGTGTGTTACTGATGGTAGCCTTTGTTACTTTGGTCCCAGCTCTCTGCAGGTCATTCACTAGGTCCCCCCGTGTGGTTCTGGGATTTTTGCTCACAGTTCTTGTGATCATTTTGACCCCACGGGGTGAGATCTTGCGTGGAGCCCCAGATCGAGGGAGATTATCAGTGGTCTTGTATGTCTTCCATTTTCTAATAATTGCTCCCACAGTTGATTTCTTCACACCAAGCTGCTTACCTATTGCAGATTCAGTCTTCCCAGCCTGGTGCAGGTCTACAATTTTGTTTCTGGTGTCCTTTGACAGCTCTTTGGTCTTGGCCATGGTGGAGTTTGGAGTTGGACTGTTTGAGGTTGTGGACAGGTGTCTTTTATACTGATAACGAGTTCAAACAGATGCCATTAATACAGGTAACGAGTGGAGGACAGAGGAGCCTCTTAAAGAAGAAGTTACAGGTCTGTGAGAGCCAGAAATCTTGCTTGTTTTTAGGTGACCAAATACTTATTTTACCGAGGAATTTACCAATAAATTCTTTAAAAATCCTACAATGTGATTTTCTGGATTTTTTTTTTTTCTCATTTTGTCTCTCATAATTGAGGTATACCTATGATGAAAATTACAGACCTCTCTCATCTTTTTATATATATATGTCTTATGCTATTAGTGACAGTGACAGAACAATATATTTTACAATATATTAAATAATATATTTTTTCCTGTAGAGCATGGCATTAGCCGCATCAAGGTCATGGGATCAATTCTCATTGAATGTATGAACTGCTCAAATATATACCTTAAAAAATCAGTGTACGTTGCTTTGGATAAAAGTGTCTCCCAAATATGTAAATGTAAATATAAAATGTACAGAAACGGCAAGCGTAACTCACAGACGGCCTATTCAAAGCAAGTAATCTTTAAATACAGCTAGTACGTATGTATGGTTAGCACACTGGAAAATGAGCAGTATCATTGAAACTCTATAGACCATAAGCCCTCTTCAAGGATCCTTGAGTCTTTTGAATTCATCTTGGAGTCGGCTGGCAGATTGTGAGATTGTAGGATGTGGTGGAGCCTCATCAGGGTAATGATGATGATCTCAACAGAGTTTCCATTCAGTGGCTGTGTAACAGCTGGAAGAGGGCCGTGAATGCTGGCTGTGTCGCGCTGAGACGCTGTTTGACTAGCAGAGAAGGAAGGGATGTGGTCAGCACTTAAGAGCTTCATGCATCCACAGTCACTCTCATCCAGAGTCAAAGGAGAGCAGCGAAAACATCTGTAAGCGTGAGACGGATTTTGTGACGAGGTGTCATCTATGAGCTACCGTACTGGTTATTAGCAATTCAGGATTTATTATAGATCAGTCAGATTTCAAGATGAACAGGAGTTTTAAAAGACATTTCTGAGAGAAACAGGCAACACTTGATTTTATCCACTGGAAATCGATTGCATTGTGAAAAGAAGCAGGTGGCTGGAAGGGACTGATGGAGCAACCAAAGAGATTTGTGACGCTAGTTTCAAGTTATTTCAGAGCTGCAGCAAGTAATAATTTGTTTTATTTTAATGAAAGATTATGAAGGCAAACTTAGGGCCCTTTGATTTCCATGATGCAGAAAATGTGGGCCAGAATTTCAGAATACAGCCATTACATTGAATTTACTTTAACACTGAATGTCATGGAATTTGGCAAATTTTAGATGAATGAATCAAATGTAGGGCTGTGCACTTAATCAGATGGTGATATGGATGAGTGTGTGTGAATATTACAGCACTGCATTACATGTTGTGCTTGTCTCAGTTTGCTCTACTTCACACACTGAAACACACCTGACACTAGTCTGCGTCTCACTATATGAACACATGAAAAAGTTTAATGAAGATAAATCAAACATTTAAATTCCTGAAACAATATAATAAAATATTTTGATATCACACGTTTTCCTACATTTTTAATTTTCAACTCTGTTGGGCAGCACTTTGTTTGCCAAAAAAGGAAAGGAAATGTTCAAATTTTCATTTCATTAAATTTAAAAAATTTTACACATTTATTTGATTACCACTGTTTTTGATGATAAATGTGTATGAAATCATAAAACACATAATCCAGGAATAATTAAAATGGAAAACACAGACTTTTTTAATATATTGCCAATATATTGTTAAATAAAGTTTAATGGATACATTTAATTGTACTTCCTTTCTATTATTAAAATGTAATTAATTAAAATGATAATAATAATTATATATATATATATATATATATATATATATATATATATATATATATATATATATATATATATATATATATATATAATATACTGTATATACATATGCAATGATTTCATAGGACCCAAAAATTATTATTACAATTCTATGAGTGCACCTAAAGTATGACTCATGTGCATTAAGACCAGGAACCTTCATGAAGAAAATAAAAATGATCAATTCAGATTTCATGTTGATTTTGAAAGCTCTTGTGCATCATCTCATGTAGCAGTCAATGCTAAAGAATATTTAGTTCATGCGTGAGTCTGCATGAGATGCATTTCAAGCCTAATCCAATATATCCACCGTCACCAGGAGAAACTGCACCTAATTTAATCCTGGTTTAAGTAAATCTGTAGATGGGGGATTCTAGTGTTGTGATGGAATGAATGCAGGTTGGGCAAATGTAATTGAATCAGCTGCCAGAGTCATTGCTCGGGCCGGAGGAAACATCCCGTGTCATTATCTGCCTGAGCGATTCACGCAAATGAGCGGCCAAAGGCCTCCAAGAGCGCTGACTGTGTACGATACATGACGACAGCGGTCTCTCAGTTCTTATTTATTAAGCAGTGAAGATGGCGGGAGATAAAATGTCAGTGAAATCATGGGATTTCTGCGATAATCTGTTCATCTGCTCATGCATCCGCTCTAAGATAACCATTGCGAAGTGCTGCACTCAGGTTTACGCTACAGGAGACCCTCGCAGTTTGCAAGCATTAAAACCCCATAGTTAATGCTATAAATCACACGGATGAAGGAAGGGGAAAAGATGCAGTTCTTCTCTTCAGCCCTGTTTTGACCTGCCGGTAAATTTTCTCCCTCGGCATGGGAAACAAACTCGATAAAGAAGCCCAGTAAGCTTGAAGCGGGCCGTGTGTGTGGCTGCTGCGTCTCAGGGGTCCTGACGAGTGTGTGGGTCTGTGGAAAAGTAATTCAACGCCACAGGCTTGTGTTGTGTTCTGCTCGCCCCGCTCCTCTGTAATGAGCTTGAGATTAAAGCAGCCCAAGTTGACATGTGAAACAGGCATTACTGGCAAGCTGCAGACTTCTGCGAGAGAAGCGGCTCATTATTAAAACATATCGCCCAGAGCTGGAATAATCGAGAATACAACATAAGAATCATGTTCCTGCTCTATTTTTCTCTCTTCCTGGATGAATGTGCGCATGGAGGCTATGGAAATCTAGATGTAGTTTCAGCACGATGTATGATGCTTCAGGTGAGCGTCACAATTCACTACTGATGTGTTTTTGTTTGAATCTTAATCTACAAATGCTTTGCTTTTTCAGCTCAAGCTCAACTCTGGCAAGAAAGAATTCATTCCTCACACGCAGTAGCAGTTAAATCAAAACAAACAAACAAATAAATAAATAAATAACAATATATGCACCTTTTAAAATAGCTTTCCATCAAAAGTCATTAACAAACATTGTAGTGGAGAATAGGCATCACTGTCACTGAATATTTAGTTGTTGTTGTTGTTGTTTTGTTTTTTTTGTCGGTCACTTTCTACAGACATATACTATTTTTGGTCTTGACTAAATGCCATTGAATATTTGTCATTGCTCAGGTTTTTTTTCTTTGGTCCCACTCTATTTTAAGGTCCAGTTGTGACTGTCCCGTTGACTGCATAGTAAATTGCACTGTCAAGGTCCAGCAGAGCACGACGCAAGCACACTTCAGATGACGTAAACGCCATGACCTGTTGATGTCTACATATCTAGGTGTACGCTGGCCTCGATGTCAGCAGGTCACGGCGTTTACATCGTGTGTCATCTGAGTCGTGCTCTGCTAGTGAACTCATGAACGCGCTTGCAGAAAGTGTCACAGAGGAGAAGAAAAAGTTTAATAAAGTTGATATTTTGTTTTCTTTGCGCACAAAAGGTGTTCTCGTCGCATCATAAAATTCAGATTGCATGTCTGATGGCAGATGGACTATTTTGACGATGTCTGTCATACTTTTATGGACCTTGACAGTGCAGTTTACTATGCAGTCAATGGGACAGTCACAAGGCTCCCGATTTTCATCTAAAATATCTTAAATTGTGTTCCGAAGACAAAATAAGTTTTTAAGGGTTTGGAACGACATGAGGGTAAGTGATTAATGACAAAATTTTCATTTTGGGGTGGAGTAACCCTTTAATAGTGAGAATTGGTCCCTATACTAAAGTGTTACCTTTTCTTCTTCTTCTTTTGGACATACATTGATGTTTTGTGTCAACTTTTTACAAAACAATATAAAGTGGATTTTCATCCAGCTATTTTGATGCACATTTTAAAAGTGTGTATAATAAATATTGACTATAAATGCTTTAAACGTGAATAAACTCACATAAACATTTGGCAGATGTGGAGTTTTGAATTAGTTAATATTGTATGCACATGAAATCAGTTTATTTGCATAATTTATGACGTTTTTAACATTTGGCTGCCAATACACTGACTTCTTCAAACCACTTGGCTTCAGAGGAAAGTTCTTCACCCACAGCTGGCCGTTAAAGTGCATTTTCACAATGCTCCAGAACTGTTTTGAACGCAGGCAATCCCAGGTATACAGTATGGAGGCTGGAGATGTATGGGAATTGCAGTTAGCGCCATCATGATGAAATTGCATTCAAGACACTGATTGGTTTCATGGGAACCAGAGCGTCTGTGAACCGATGACTTTAACATTTGTGCTTGGTTCTTTTATTTAGTAGGTGGGACTTCCTTTACTAGAACCATGGTATTGCACTTTGCAGTTTCTCCCATTTATAGTGAAATGTATCGATATATAAAGTCTTTGATTAAAGTGACTCGTGAGAATGCAAGCCAGTGTTTTCTTGTGTTCAATTGTTGCCCAACAGATATTACAGAAATGTGATTATGTTGGAATTCGAGAGATAAATTTACAAATGGTAATATCTAGAAACTTGAAATCAACACACACACACACACACACACACACACACACACTTAAGTTACAGCCCTGTGTGACAGCTAGCCCCAGTCTCCCTGATACACCAGTGCTTAAAAGTAATTAAGGTCTAAATACCTGTATAAACATATCAGGTTTCATGCAACCAATCAATGCACTTGTTAAGCATTATATCAGGTTATAATCTGTGAGTGACTATATCTTTAATATTAAGACAGGCTTTCATAGAGAGAGATTGTTAAAGAATTCTGCATTATAATTTATGTGGTGCTTTGTTTTGATTGTCGTTTCCCATGAGCCCTGTGCTCTCAGTGTCCTCTGTGCTGATCAATAGTCTGAAGGTGACGTTTGCACTGGTAAGACAGCAGGCTTCCCTCCTCGGCTCTGGTGCAGGCCATAGCTCACTGTCATAAGGAATATCTCCAGAAGGAGCCGAAAGAGGCCAGATTAATGATTCTCATTGCTTAAAGTACAAGATCCTTCCACCTCTGGATGCAGATTAAAGTACAGCGATGAAGGTTCACCCGTGACTCCCACCGAGGGCTGCCATCTCTATATGCTGATCTCCTGACAATGTCTGAAGCGTGTGAGATACAGCCTCCTTTAGAATCAGTCATTTAGTGTCAGAGCTGTTTTTTATTAATCATGTTGTCAGTTTGACTAGTTTACATCAGCAAACCACTGGGATGGAAGAGAAAACATATGAGGGACTGTGTAGAAAAGGTTTTGGGATGTCCTTGGACTTTGCATGAGGGGAGACTGTAACTTAGTGAAGAATAACAGCGTGTCTGATCATCACGAGGCTGGTCATTACTGTGTTTGAGCGACAGAGCTGTATTGTTGCTGGGTTTGCTCTGAACCTCTGATACTATTATTAAACTTTAATTAATTCAATTGAATATACTAAATATACATAAAATACATAATATATATTTTGACTTTATTCAAAACTTCTGTTTTGTAGATGATTTATTTTAAGGTATGTCATAAATTTTTTTGTCTTTAATAAACACTCTACAATGGAGTGGGTTTGGATTAGCAAAAGGGTAAAGTTAAAAAATTTTGCATTGATTGACTCAAACTGTGTGTTCACTATTCAAAATCTAACTACAGAATATAGTAATGTTGTTGATGTTATCAGTATTATCATTATCACTAATCTTTTCCATGCATATATTTCTATATTGTCAATGTCATTGTCTTTTCTTTCTTACATCTGTGTTAACGTTCAGAGAGGCAGAACTGATGTGGCATTTCATTTACTCAGTATTAAAAACTATTCTTCTGCTGCCTTACAAGGACTTCACAAAATACAAATCTATTATGAATTGAGACATTGTACTGTACAATCTTCCAAAAGGGAGTTTTAGCAGGGATGCCACAGAAGATCCATTTTTGATTCCCCAAAGAACATTTCAGGACACAGATCTTTGTCCTGTCCATTGCTATGGTTATCACTATGTTAATCGTTGCAATTTCGAGAGTGATTCCCAGATTATTATGTGGATGTCATCTCTGAAACTTTGAACCATTTTTATTTATTTAATTATTTATTTTCTTATAGAAAATATTAATAATCTAAAGAACCCTTCTCCACTATAATGCACTGTTTCTGCAATGGAAAGCTTTCATGGATGTTAAAGTTTCTTCATGGAACCATCAATGCCAGTAAGGCATGAGTGTACAGAAGTGACCAACGATAACAGGAGCATTTAGCAGCCAATAACACTGCAACAAAGCAGGGTCTGGTCTGTAGTCTTTCTCCAGAGGATATCTGTAGAGCCAGTAAGTGGCATGCCAAAGCCTCAACCCTAGAGATAAAGGTAAAGTCCAGCCTGAATGCCGCTGTCCACAGGCCAGCATCTGTGAGGAAATAGAGTGCCCTGGTTTAAGTAATTGTGTTGCTATTGACATTTCACACACACCAGGCTGCTGCCCAAGCTGAACCCATACAAGGCTCCGTATTGTGGGTCTGTGCCTCACCCTGTGCTGACAGCATGAAGGTGGGTGTGTCGTAATGATACCAAACACACGTAATTCACAGGGGAAATACTCTGTTTTTCCGCAGGCTGAGTGTTGGGTTGGTTTAATACATCTGCTCTGCCCCATACCGTGGAAACTCTTCCAGCCCTGTGTTTGAGGTGTACAACAGCCATTCATTGGGAGAAATGAATAATATTTTGAGACCACCAGATATTTTTTCATTACATTCGCATTCTAATACTACATGTGATACTTTTATGAATTTTAGCGATAAAATTGAAACTATTCATAAGAATTTAACTCACAATAATGGGGCATGTGGTTCATTCTTCTTTCTTCAAGATGTTTCCACTCTAACTGCTTTCTCTAGTTTTTATTCGCCTACAGCAAATGAAATAGCTGAATATGTTCAAAAATCTAAATCTACTACCTGTCAGTTAGATCCTATTCCCACACATCTTGTCAAGTTTTGTCTACCTTCTTTATTACCACTGACAACTCAAATTATACATTCTTCTCTTATTACTGGTACTATTCCTTCATCCTTTAAAGTAGCGGCCATAACTCCCATACTTAAGAAACCTGGTGCGGATTGTAATAACCCAGAAAATTTTCAACCCATCTCTAATTTACCTTTTCTTTCTAAATTATTGGAAAAAAATGTTGCTTAGAAGGTACATACTCATTTAACGGAGAATAACTTGTTCAAGCAATTTCAGTCTGCCTATCGTCCATATCATAGCACGGAGACAGCACTTATTAAAGTCACAAATGATTTGTTAATGGCTGCAGATTCGGGACTTTTATCAATACTCATTCTTCTCGATTTAACTGCAGCTTTCGATACTATTTCACACAAAATATTATTGGAGAGGTTGATTTCTATTGGGATCACTGGTATCCCCCTGATTGGTTTAAATCATATTTATCTGGTCGGACTCAGTTCATTCAAATAAAATTTTTTAAATCGCAGATATCTCAGATAACCAGTGGTGTGCCTCAAGGCTCAGTCTTGGGCCCTCTTCTGTTCATTGTTTATTTACTGCCTCTAGGACAGATTTTCAGTAAATTTAATATAAATTTTCACTGTTACGCAGATGACACCCAGCTCTATATGTCTTCGAAGCCTAATTCAGTATTGCTGTCTTCCTCTCTTTTGCTTTGTCTTTCTGAAATTAAATCATGGTTTACATGCAATTTTCTCAGAGTTAATAGTGTGAAGACTGAAATTTTATTAGTAGGTACTAAATCAAAACTGCATATCTGTGGAAGTTATACACTTACCGTCGACGACTCTGTTATCTCTCCTTCTTTTCAAATCAAGAGTCTGGGTGTCATCCTTGACAGCACTCTGTCTTTTGAGGCACATGTAAATAATATTACATGGTCCGCATATTACTATCTGCGAAATATTAATCGTCTTCAAATATCTCTTTCTATTAATGGTACTGATGTCCCCGTGCATGCATTAGTTACCTCTCGAATTGACTACTGTAATTCTCTTCTCAGTGGTGTTTCACAGAAACTTATTCATAAACTTCAGATGGTTCAGAATTCAACAGCTCGGATCATTACACGAACATCGTTGAATGAGCTTATTACTCCAGTTTTAAGGCACCTTCATTGGCTTCCAATTAGATATTGAATTCAATTTAAGATTTTACTTTTTACTTATAAGGCTCTTCATAATCTAGCACCTTCATATCTGAGTGAACTTCTTCATGTGTATGTACCTACCCGATCCCTCAGGTCTTCTGCTTCTGTGACTCTTGTTGTACCATCTGTACGTTTGACTACCATGGGAAGTAGAGCCTTTAGTTGTATTGCTCGGACGATTTGGAATACTTTACCTCAAGGTATACATAATAGTCTTAGTCTTTCAATTTTTAAATCACGTCTTAAAACTTATTTTTTTTAGATTAGCCTATCCTGAGTGATTTTAGTTATGTTATTGGGTATTGGTTTTTCATATTATTGTTTATTGTGTTGTTGTTGTTGTTGTTTTTTCCCTCTGTTTAATCATGTATTTTATTATTGTAAGGTGTCCTTGAGTGTCTTGAAAGGTGCCCACAAATAAAATGAATTATTATTATTATTATTATTATTATTATTATTATTAGAAATCAGGTCATTTCAAACTTATGATGTATTTGTATGGCTTTTGCATTATGCAGCTCAGCAGGTGTCACGCTCTAGCCGTGTCTTGCTTCAGGTGTTGCTCTCTGCGGGCCGTTATTTTGCAGATGCTGGGTTTCATAAATAAGTAGATCAGGTTGTAAGGACTTCCTGGAACCATCCAGCTAGGTATGGCAAGTTGCATTATTTTTTTTTATTTTTTTTTTAATGTAACTTGGTTGCAGTTGTAAAAGGATATACCATCCAAACCCAAACTCTCACTTCCAAAGTGTCCAATACTGCTGCATGTCCATGGGAAATACATATCACTATACAGATCCACAAGTAATGTAGCCAGCTACTCATTGCTTTGAGAAAAATGTAATATCAATACACTGACGTGAAGGGGAATATATTTTATGATCATAATCCACAAATACTTTAGATTTTAGGACTGAATCATTAGCGCAGTGATTAATATGTTTCAGATTGCAATTAATGTTTGGAATGAATCTGTCCTCAAAATACAAAAGGAAAGGTATCCAAACTCTCCAAAAAAATGAAAATATATAAATAAAAATTTGTTAATGGATCCTTGCATTGAATATTTGAGTTTCTCTAAATTTAAATATGCCATCACACTTTCTACTAACTTGATATATTTGTTGGTGGTTTGTTTTCAGGGTGCAGACCTGTCTTGTACCCCTGTATAAACAGAAATAGTCTGATATTACCCTGTTGGTTCTTATACAATCAGCTGGATGTGCATAGAGTATACCAATCCAGGTGCAAAAACTAGATCTAAAACCAAAATTTCTCAGGGCTTTGAAAAAATACTCATATTCAATGTGGTCAAAGGCTTAATGTGCATCTAACGACAACAGCACCTCTGGCAGGCGTGAGCTGCCTTATGAATACAGTATATTAAATAGACTTCGTAGATTACTTGAGAGTTGCTGCACAGCTATGAATCCTGTCTGGTCTTGATGTATAATGGATTGCATGACAGGATTCAGCCTCACTGCCAAGACTTTAGCTAATATCTTGTAATCATTTGAAAGCAAACTTATAATCTTTCCCTTATTTGTGTACAACTGCGATAATAGCCTGTGACATAGTTATAAATTATAAATCCAATTATAATTCAGTTATAAATCCATCGGGACCAGGTGCTTTTCCGCTTTTCATTTGTTTATTAGCTTGCTCAATCTCCACTGTTGATATGGATTCTTCAAAACTGACTTTATATTGGTCACTGATAGTAGGTATTTCTAGTGTCGCAAAAAATAAAAATAAAATAAATAAATAAAAAATTATATATTCACCTTGACTCATGGCTCAGATGTATATAACTCCTCATATTTTTTTTTTTAAACTGCTTGCTAATGATCAGCTGATCTGTGGTTACTCCATGCGCATCTGAATTTCAGCTATGTATTTAGCGTCAGTTGTCTGTCTCAACTGATGTGAAAGCAACTTGCTAGCCTTTTCACCATACTCAAATTCTTGTTGTTTAGATCTCAGATATAATAATTCTGACTGTAAAATTCCTCTCTCCTTATATAGAGTAGCGGTGGGGGATCTAGAATGCTCTTGATCTATATCGTTTATCCTTGAAATAATTTGATTGATCCACTCCATTCTTTTTTTCCCTCATACCCACACTGATATATGAAATGATTTGCCCTCTTAAAAAGGCCTTCAGTATTTCCCAGAGGTTACAGTAAGTCATACTAGGCATGGGGTTGGTTTCAAAAAAGTAATCTATCTGGTTAGATAAAAAAAAAAAAAATCAACAAACTTCTCATCTGCCAATAATCTAGAGTTGAATCTCCACATAACCCGTGATGGCATGTTTTTTGTGATGGCATGTTATTAGGAAAGGAGAGAGTCATCAATATAGGGCTATGGACAGAAATTACTCACATTATAATTATTCGCATGATCTAAGTAATGGTAACATTCTTGTCTATAAAGATGAAATCAATCTTTCAATAGATCTGATGAGCTGCAGAAAAAAAAGAGAGGAAAAAAAAACAATAAAAATAGTACATAGAACAACATAGAACAACTTGAGCTGACCTGAAGGAGGCTGCTACTGCCAGTTAACATAGCTTCTTAATTTCACTCACCACACTGACTTAAACTCCAATCCGAACTATTATAATTGTTAGATCATGCCTCCAGGCCAGATAATTAAGATCCAGCCCCGGACGCTAGATCCCGTAAGAAATTATCAGTTTTGTCTAGTAACAGAACAACTCGTCAGTAAAGTAGTCTAATACCCAAAACCTGTTAACAGGAGGTCTTGTCTGGTACCCAAAATACCCAAAACTGTATTAACAGTCTTCTATCTGCCAAGAAAGAAGTTGACTGAGAAAAAAGCCAGTGAAGAGCAGAAGCAGGAGACAAAGTGATGATGATAAAAAAGGAGCAGAGTTTATTTAATTAGTCTTATGTAGTTGTAGTCCAATGCTCAGACTTCGTCTGAAGAAAACTAATTTAACAAGTATTGTTATACCAAACTGATTCACAACAACATCCCATAAACCTTGAGTTTCCATAAACATTCCATTGTATTTCTTATTCATGAAGACAAACAGCCCTTGAAACCACACAATCATAAGACTAAACAACAATGGAAGAAAAAAAAAAAAAAAAAACAATATATATATATATATATATATATATATATATATATATATATATATATATATATATATATATATAAAATCAATAATAATAAAAATCAATAATATAAATGACTATGATGATTATTATAAGTGAATATATGATTAAATTGAATAATAAAAATGATTAAATAATAAATAATTATAATTGAATAAATGAATGAAGAATACATGAATGTAAAATAAAGACAGTAAAACACAACATAAATGTATGGTTGCACTCTTCAAGCAAAAACACACACAGGCTGCATTTGAGGATCCTCAGATCCTTCATAATAAAATAGCATTATCACAAACTGCATTTCTCTTATTAACAGGAAAATCTTAAATTCTAGAGATAAAAAATAATGTATCGCTTGAATGTATTACTGTCAACTGACTTTTTCTTCAGATGCTGAGTTTCATAACAATAAAAAGCATTCAAACAAAATCCAAACGATATAGGTATAACCAAAAGTCTTTAACTCACCATGCATTAATTAGCAATTTGCTGCAGGTCATATCATTTGCGTTAAGGCTTCAGAATGTCTCTCACAAAGTCCATAGCCAGCAGAACAGGCTGTAGCGTACACCCTCACAGCGTCTGTGTAGACCATGTACCTCGTTGAAGGCTGACCACTGTCTCATGACCTTTTGGGTGTAGTCAGGCTGAAGATGTATTTTGTCTCCATCCGGTGTGACAATCTCCCTTCTCTGCACGGCTTTCTTAAACAATAATTCCATCTCCCGAAAATAGTGAAATTTCACTATAATTGCCCTTGATGGTTGATTGTCTTCTGGTCTCGATCTCAGAGTCCTGTGAGCCCGATCTATTACAGGGGCCTTATCCAGCAGTAACGAGTCCTTAAGCAGCTCAGATATGAAGTCGGGAATATGCTTTCCTTCCTCCCGTCTCTCCTTCAGTCCTGTGATGTGGGAGATCTGGTCTCTAAATCCTCATTTTTTGATTCTAGCACCGCGACATCTTGTTTAAGTTTCGCCACCTCTCGCTGCAGAGTACTCACGTCATCTGAAAACCCACTTTCTGCTTCATCCAGTGAGAGTACCCGAGGCCCAAGTGTCGCTATTCTCGTGCTTGCCTGGCCCAGCACAGCCACAAACTCTTCTCTCAGTTGCTCACATTGCATCTATCTAGCTTGCTGCATGTACTGCCCATTTTCAATAAACCTCAAAATTGGGCGATTATTTAATCAGACTTGCCTTAAAACAGTCTGTACTCTTTTAGTGATATGAAATCACCTCGAGCTGGTCGAGAATGCGAGAATGTTTGTGTTTAAACAAATATTTACAGTTCAGTATGGAGACCAGTAAAACGTCTTCACATATTGTTTACAAATTTTGATGAGCTGGAAAGTAATACAAGATTGGGTATCACTATAATAGTTATGCGCTAATAAAGTATTTACAAATCATTCACAAAGTATTCTTGTATAGTTATCATGGTTTATAAACTTTATACAAAGAGTTGGTTCTTTAAGGCACTGAAATGAACCACATTATTGTTTGATCAGCTCATATTTAAGGAGTCTGATTAATTAATTAATTAAAAAAACAAAACAAAACAAACAAACAAACAAACAAAAACGGTTTAACTTATACACCATAAATAGTTCTCACTTTTGATTAGGTGACAGAAAATTGGAAAAATGTATTTTCTTTCTAATGTGTTATTTTTTTCTACTAAGTAAAGATAAGTAAGCCATTTGGCCACTCCTATTATGTTTTGAGTGATAGTGATTGATTATATCTATATATGTGTGTGTATATATATATATATATATATATATATATATATATATATATATATATATATATATATAAAGCAAAAAAGACATGCGCGGAAACTGTTCTGTGCTCGCAGCACGTGCTCTTCAATACACGCACAAAGGTGCGCTATTGCCTGTATCATTTCATATCAAATCGCGAAAGAAACTACGAGCATGCAATGTCGTGGTCAGTTAAGTCATGAAGTTACCAAAAAGGTGATTAAAGCTGCCATAAAACTGTGCATGCATGTAATATGTTATATATGAGTTACATTAAGAACATGTCTCTGAAATGGTTTTCAAAACTGTCCTGGAGCAGCCCAGCACTGTCTCCCTCATCTAACACCCGATTCAACTCGTCAGCTCATTAGTAGAGACTGAAATGGGTCAGAAAAGGTGATGAGAGTTGAGAGAAAATACGATGCGTGTCAGATCCGCGTCACGTTCAGCAGCGGCAGCTCTTAAAGAAATTACAGCCAAAAACAACCTAATAACCAGCTGCTATGTCTGTTCATTAAGAATAAAAGATAAAAGATGAAATCAATAACTTTTATAGTTTTAATGATTCATCTGTATTTAGTTTAGAATTTAGTGCTTGATAACTTTATTCAATTTCTGTATATTTCTTCTGAGGGGCACAGGTAGATAAATATGACATTTATTTGATTCAGTTCAGTTAAATTAGAAGTTATTTTTGAAGTCTAATAAATGTTACTGTGTTCCTGTGGCTCAGTGGTAGAGCATTGTGTTAGCAACACAAAAGGCCGTGGGTTCAATTCCCAGGGAACACACATACTGATAAAAAATAAAAATGTATTTCCTGAATGCACTGTAAGTCGCTTTGGATAAAAGCGTCTGCTAAACGCATAAATGTAAAATTGATAGCTTTAAATTATAATGTAAAGCTGAATGGCTATAATCAATGGTTAAATATTAGGGGGAAACATTTTTATAGGGAAATCAGTATTAATTGGTATCCGTGATACTGGCCTTCAGTCATAAAAATAAAGATGCCATTAAACAAATATTAAAAATATACTGTCTTTATGTTGTTTGTACATTAATTTGAATGTGACATTATTTCAATATAAAAGTATATTTAAAAACTTTAATTTTAGATGGGATTAATCGCGATTAATTTCAGAAAAATGTGCGATTTAATTAGTTTTTTTTTTTTTTTTTTTTTTTAATCGATTGACAGCACTAATATATAATATATACAGAGGGTTAAATAAGTATTGAACACGATGTCGGTAAGAACCCAAGTAATCCAGTCAATATTTGAAAAAAAAAAATATGACATTATAGGTGTTACCTATTAAATCAGTACCATCCAAAGCCATCTTTGCACTGTGGCACAGAAGCTGCATCTTAAGTTGAATTTAGATTCAACTTAAGAATTTAGAATTTAGATTAAGATTTTTTTTTTCTTTTCTTTTCTTTTTCCAAAAGGTTCATCTGGAAAAAGGGGGTCGTCTTATATTCGGGGGTCCGTGTACGTTGCGTTCATTCGTTTTTTGATTTAATATTGAAAACAGAAACATGATAAAACGGCGCCATTTTCGTTTTTCGTTTTTTCAAAACAACGAGAAAACAAGAAATCGCCTTGATTTTCTGTTTCTACATTCAGGGGTAAAAAATGGATGAACAGTCTGATTGTTCGATTTCCACGTGTGGGCGAGAATTAAACACCCCTTTCCACTGATTGGTCAAGCAAGGATCAAATGGTGCCGTCATCATGTCGTCTTCGGTTTTGTGCAACAGAATAAGAGTCCTCTACTGTTAAACTCGCTGTTAAGCATTTATTGCAACTCCTGCGTTCATCTCCCTCTCATCAAACAACCAGACTAACAAATGGTTTGACACAAATTATACTGGGGCAGCGTCTACACAGGTCTTACTTCTGTGTAGATATAGATTCTATATGGCAAATATTAGGTGCTTATTGCAGAAATATGTATGTACCTCGGATCTGCAGCCACATCACCCTTTTAGTCTATTTCTTTGGCGCACGGCACATTTTATTTAGCTGTCCAGTTATCAAAATCTGTGGCAAAGCTGCGTGACATTTACATTATAGTGAAGTGCAGACCAGTATCGATTTTAGTGTGAATATAAAGCTATCTTACCGTTTTGATTATTATTTCGAGTTTTTTTTTTATGAGAAGTTTATATGATACTGTCATTATCTGACGGCATGTTACACATGTATATAATACATGCTATTTTTTTTTTAGAAAAGGGCATTTTTCTAACTTTATAAAACATGTGTCACCTTTAATATTAAATTCCTGAATTTAGTCAATATTTGAAAAAAATCAGTACCAACCAAAGCCATCTTTGCACTGTGGCACAGAAGCTGCATCTTAAGTTG
Source organism: Spinibarbus caldwelli (assembly GCA_039654775.1). Lineage (NCBI taxonomy): Eukaryota > Metazoa > Chordata > Actinopteri > Cypriniformes > Cyprinidae > Spinibarbus > Spinibarbus caldwelli. The sequence continues at coordinate 1,037,890 of CM077226.1, read as the reverse complement.
AATTTAGATGTATTTACACAATGAAATAAAATGTGACATTCTGTAGTTTTATCTCATATTCATCTTTTAATCATATTTGTAAATGTCTTGACTCCACAGCCAACAGAGCAAATTTGTCTTTACTGTTCCAATACTTTTGGAGGGCACTGTGTGTGTGTGTATATATATATATATATATATATATATATATATATATATATATACACACTTCTTTAACAAAGTGTCCAACTTTTATTTGAAATATCCACTTTCTCAGGGTCTATGTTATCTCACAAAGAGTCACTGAGGAGTCAGTCAGAAAAGTAAACCCTGTATATAAGCAGTCTTTGAATGTTGTGCGGTGCGTGTGCAGGTGAGTGAATCTGTCAAGAATGCTGTAATATGACAGACTTCCATTTTCAATGTCCACATAAACTCCTACTCTTTTAGACCAAGCACACACAGGGAACTCACGAGTTATCTCATTATTCTGCCACAGTTTCAGTTTGCCATCCTGACAGAGCAGAGCAGGGAAAGGGTTTTTAACTCCCATTATACACTCTCTTCTATCTGAGGTCTTATAGGTCACTCCCACTCCAACTCCACCATCACACTCCACCTCAAAGTAACAGCGATCAGTCAGAGCCTCTCTGCACATGGCCTGGGGATACAGTGTGAATCTGTCCGGATGATCAGGATATTTCTGCTGCTCTGTAGTTTCCGATATTTTCTGGTTTTTGTTGGACAGTTTCAGACGTGAATGTACAGTACTCTGATCCACTGTTAGCTGACAGACATCTGCAGAAAGCAGGGCAATTGATGTCATTGGTTACTAATTGAAATTACTATCAAACAAGAAAAAAAAAAAAAAAAAACAGGTTTTATTCACCATCTGTTTATTATGAAATGTGAGCACTGTATACTGAAATGGAGGCAGGCTTAATTGCAGTGTTGCCAGGGCCGCATTAAGACTGTAAGGGGCCCCTGGGCGTTACCTCTTGAAGGGCCCTTCATCCACCAGAACTACAGCCTACACTCATGCAAGTTGTCAGCCTTTTATTTAGCAGTAATAAATACCATTAACAAAACATCCAAACCTATAGGTCTGTCATATAAAATATACAAAATATCATGAACTACACATCCACTGTAAAAATGCAACTGCACATTTTCCAGTTTACGAAACATTTTGAGTCTCAAATACTAAAAAATGCTATTTTCTTGAAACTACACAAAAACCCTTGTCAGACCAACAAAATTACCCCAAATGTTGTCCCAACTAGTCAAACACAGTTGTCTGAACAAAGATTTTTATATTGTTGAAACGTTAAGGCTTTGTGAGTTCCCAGCATGCATAGCAGCATGAATAAATTATGCAGTTACTGATATATGATTATTGTTTTGCTGTTTGCTGACTTCATTTAAACTTTTTTGTTGTTGTTTTATCATTATTGTTAGTTATTTGTTGTACTATGATGTAAAGAGGGGGGAAGGGTGACAGAGTGCATAGGGCCCAGAGGTCTGGGGGGCCCGCGATCGCCTACTGGCCATCGAGAACACCGGGACATTCTATTCTAATAGTGGACTAATCGCCGAAACGAGGGAGACCTCCCCGATATTAGGCGCTGTTTTTAAATTACAGCGCATGCGAAACCGCATAAAGCAAATACTCTAAAAGAGCGAAGCAGAGCTATCGATGCATCCACCAGCCGCGCGTCAAAGAGCGGATCAGTCACCACACAGCACCGCACTTCTGCCACGATAAACAGTGCGAGTCGCTTGATCCATTCAGATGTGACACAGAATTGTTATACAGTCGTGTCGTGTGATATGAGAACATTAAAGGTGTTATAGTGATGCTGGCTGAAAACAATGATGTATATTGGAAAACGCCAGGCTTGTCAGTTCAGCACCATAGTAATTTAACTTGAAGTTAACACTGTACAAATAGCCTATGTATTGGCAGAAATGTATTTATTATAAATGTTACTGTTATTACGTATTGGGGAATATGCTATTTTAATTTCATAGAAGCTGTTTTGTAGTTTCTTCAGTTTTTTTTTTTTTTTTTTTTTTTTAAACTACAATTTTTATAGTTTATTATTACTTATTTATTTTAAAGTCCATATAACTATGGTAATGAGGACCATGTTTTACTTCTTGTGACCGTCCTACTAATACTACTCAGTTAAACTCTGGATACTTTTTTTCTTTTTAGATATTTAGTTCTAATGAATTTTAATTGAAGTAAAATGTTAATTCAATAAGGGCCTGATTAAAGATAAATATCAGTGTCTTATATAAACTAGGTGCTTCTTATTTACAAATAATAAAGTTCTTAAAGGGAGATTCACCCAAAAATGAAAATTGTCATCATTTACTCAACATCATGTCATTCCAAATCTGTAGGAATTTCTTTCTTCTGTGGAACATACTTTGAGAAATTCAAGAAATTTTTGTCCATACAGTAGAAATCAAGTTTAACCAAAATGGTTTGGTAACATTCTACAAAATCTTCTTTTGTGTTCAACAGAAGAAAGTCATTTGGAACAACATGAGGGTGAGGAAACGACAGAATTTATAAGCAGTAACTTTCCAGCAGTCTAGCTCAAAATCAATGCTTTACTGTCAAGTGCTTTTCTATGTGACTGTCACAAATCCTGTCCATGCACTTCCGGTCGTTCACCACCAGAGGTCACCCGCTCACTACATGGACTCTTGCACTACACTAACTGTTGCACGTCAACTCTAGACTACATTTCCCAGCAGCCATTTCACTAATCACATGCTCACACCTGAGACTGATCACATAGCTGATTCCCATTACACCCCTTATATAAACCATGGACTTCCGTTCACAGATCGCTGAGTATTGTATAGCGAATATCCTAGTGATAGCTACCCTACGAAGCCCTCTTAGTTGTCTTAGTCTTGCCTTGCCCTGCCTGTTTTGCCGTGTTTTGATTCTAGCCCGTGTTTCCTGGATTAACCCTTGCCTTGCCGTTCGGACTCAGTTTTGCGCCTCTCTTGGACTACTGCTCGTGTACTTGGATTATCTCTCCGCCTTGCCCTGTTGGATATTGTTCGCCGATCGAAGACCCACGCTTGCCCTAGGATTACTCTTTGTCTTGTCCCTGCCATACCTGTTTGCCACTGTTTCGACCCTGCCTGTATTCATGACCATGTCTTTAAATAAAAGCTTGCATATGGATCCGCACGTCTCACGTCTCATCAGCCCCGTAACAGTGACAAAAATGCATTATAAGTTTGTCGCATTTGTCGTGAATTCAGTAATATGTTTCGTTTCTGTCCTGTTTTATTTATTCATTTATTTACTCCAGCTGAAGGCCCTATGACCCATCACCCCAAACGTTATTTTACACTGAACGTGATTTTGAGGGGGGCCCCATAGCAAATTCAGTGCACAGGGCCCAGAATTCCTAGCAACGGCCCTGGTTGATTGCCACCGTTCTTGAGGTTAGTGTGTCTAGTTTTGAGGCCTAGAGTATGTTCAATCATTTATGTCCATTTTCTGAATATCTTAGTCTTGTAAGTTGTCTAACAAAGAAAGACAATGTTGTTTACTTATTAGATTAACTTATCCATTAACATTTGTCATTCATGAACAAACGAAAACTTGATAATGTGGTGACTTTTTTTAAACATTCTTTTTTTCTTCCAGGAAACACAAAAAAATGAATTACCTCGATGGTAATTGTTGTTTCGGTTGTAGTGACAAGAATTTTTCTATTAGCAAAATATGACAATCAGCATTGCATTAACAAACAAATACACATTGGCTCAGGAAAGTATCTTTTCTGAGCAGAACTTAAAAACTATTGTTGAGAAAACTCAAAAGTCTTACTGCATCAAGTTGCCTTATTTTTTTAAGTTTTCTCAACAGTTTATTTTTTACAGCGTATGCATATAGTCTGAGATATTTTACACTGATATCTACATGTAGCATTAAATTGTTTGTGTAAACGTTGGTTAAATGCATTATGAACTAACATTAAACAAGGGTTAGGGTTAGTACTAGAGGTCGACCGATTCATCGATTTTGCCGATTAATCGGCGCCAATAGTTTTCCGGTTTGCGTCCGTTGCTGGAGTGGCTGAGAAGGGTCCGCTGGCATTATACAGTACGAGAGCGGCCTCTAGAGGCGGAAATCACTGACAGCATGTGTTGTTTATTTTGACACGTGACACTGTGCGCTACACAGAGCGGAAACTTCTAACATGCATTTAAATACAGCCGACAGAAAATCCTGAAGCATTCAAGCATCGTGATGCTTCATGCTAGCATATGACCCACCTTCGCTGTGATCGGCATCTGCATCTTCTCCTAGGCATGTGTTAAAATATGCCACAAGCTTTGGATTTGTTTTGTACAAATTTTACTGACTTTCCACTTTTTTGGCAGTTTTTCTCTGTTCTCTTTCATATTTGGAGCATTTGACTGACCCTTCTCACGCAACTCCCTTACATGCATTTAAAGCAAAGTAAAAAGAGAAACTTTAAAGGAACAGTCAACTCATTATAAAATGTGGTTACAATATTTTCCGGCATTACCGGGGGCCCCCTCAGCCCGGGGCCCTGAGATTAAGCCCAGGTAAGCCCGTGCATTAATGCAGCCCAGAATGTGGCAATGTTGACATCAACAACAAAGGAGTTTCTTCTCCCTTATAAAAGCTGATTATATGTTTTAAAGATTATAAAGTTCAGTTTTGTGCATTTGCATACAATACCTACATTTTCTCAGACCTTGTTTCATCCGGCACTCTCCTCCTTTCTCAACACTGGGGAAAATAAAAACACCGGAAGTGAAATACACGGAACTGCTAAAAGAGCAGCATTTAAAACAAAAAGCTTGTAGTTTTGTAGATTTTTATCCATAAAGGTAATGAGCAGAATAAGTATGATCATGGTCAATCTATGATGTCCTTACTAAAAATTCCTACATGTTGTATATCAGATAATATCAAAATAAGCACATACTGTAGTTTCTCCAGTTTACAGTTTGGATCCTCTTTTTTAGCTGAGAGCAGTTTCTCTCCTAAATCTCCAGGGTGGTTGTATCTCAGATCCAGTTCTCGCAGATGACCAGTGTTTGAGCTGAGAGCTAAGGCCAGTGAACCGCAGCCCTCCTCTGTGATCATACACCCCGACAGTCTGCAGGTAATATTAAAAAGAACAGTGTTTCTAGAGCAGCGGTCCTAGAGCAACTAATTCCAGAGTTACAATAACAAAAACACTCCAAAATTAGCCCAAATACCTTTTAGATCATTATAAATCAATGTGTCAAATGTGTTTTACACTTTACCATGCAGTTGAATAATAATGATCAATCAGAGGACGATTTGCAATAACCAAATTCTTTCATGAAGATAGTGTGATGAGTGGCATTTGTCTATACAAAAATCGCCATCATGATGCTTTGGTGTTGTAAGTGGTTGGCATAGTTTTGTTATGTAGTTGCAAAGGTGTTTTGAGTGTTTTTATATATATATATATATATATATATTATTATTATTTTTTTTTTATTTATTTTTTTTTTTTAATTACCCTGTGGTTGCTTGTATGTTCTGCCTGATTCAGGCATGTGATCAGCTAGAGACAAAAAAATAAGGGCAATCTGACCACGCCCCAAGTCACGCCCACAAGCCACACCTCCAGCACTTATTATTAAAAATATATATTTTAGCACCTTAAAAGAAGTATTTAATTGTAATTGTATTGTAATAATACATAATATTGTCCTGTAAAAAAAAACAAAAAAAAACATAATAATCATGATAACAATATAATATATTATATAATAAAGTACTATAATATAGTAAAGTATATAGGATTGTTATTATTATTAAAGTACCTGCCAAAAGTTTGGAAACATTACAATTATTAATGATTTTTAAATAAATATATTTTGCTCATCAAGGCTGAATTGATTTGATCAAAATAAAGTAAAAAATAAATAAATAAAAATTAAGAAAGGTTTTCACTTTTCATACATTATAAAATGTAATGTTATTCCTGTGATGTAAAGCAGAATTTTCTTCATCATTACTCCAGTTTTTAGTGTCACATGATCTTTTAGAAATCATTACAATTTATTTGACTCTCAAGAAACATTTCTGATTACCAATGTTGAAAACAATTTTGCTGCTTCATATTGTGTGTGGAAATGGTGACACTTTATTTTTCAGGATATGTTGATAAATAGAAAGCTTAATGAACAACATTTATTTGCATTTATCAAATATATTAATTCAATTTGTTAATGCATTTATTAAATAGAAATAATTTTAAATGTCTTCACTCACTTTTTATCACTTTCATGCATGATGAATAAAAATTATTAATTTCTCTCTCTTTTTAAATCTTATACAAATGTTTGAGTTGTATCATTGTTTCCACAATATATATATATATATATATATATATATATATATATATATATATATATATATATATATATAAGCAGCAAAACTGTTTTTAACATTAATAATAATGAGAAATATTTATTGAGCTGCAAATCAGCATATTAGAATGATTTCTGAAGAATTATGTGACACTGAATCTTCTCTTTGTAAGCAACAACAGATTTGTAAATGTTTCTAATGACGAATGTTGCGTTCCCAAATGCAAATTAAAGCGGCTCTAACTAAGTGAATCGAAACTAAAATTAGTACTGTAACAGCAGACATAAAGCGCGTCAGACTACAGCAAACACAACCGTTGCAAATCTTAAATTCTCACAGCCATTCATAAGTAACCGGGTCGAGTAACACGTTTCAGCACTGATTCTACTCGCGTTTGGTGCTTTGAAACATTTGAACAGTTTTAACTGTCCTGCAGATGCACCGCGAGCTCATGTAGCGCTCTCAAGACCATTCCGTTCATGATGTTTTAGAAAACAATCTTTTCGCAGTTCATTTAGGTAACAGCTTAAGGCCATTTGCGTAATTTCAATCATCATGCAGTAACCAAACCCCTCCCCCCACCCCCAAAAAATAATCAAACAAACAAACAAAAAAACTCGGATCTATGCGAATCACATGGGTCGTCCCTCAGAGGTCCGAAAATACGGAAATCCATATTTATACAGAAAAATCACATCCCTACTGATTGTTATATTGTTACTAAGGTGTTCCCTATGAAAAACACGCCAAGAATTGGCTTGTTGGCTTGTTCACAGCCCATCTCTGAAGAGGACTCACATGAGTATTGTTTGGAGTGTTTGGGGGGAGAGCTCCAGATCGGGAGGTTCTCGTGCCCACTTCCGAAGCATGCCCCCACTGTGTCCAGTACGTGCTCTTCAGATGTATATCCACCGCACTAGCCAGTGGTGTAAGTTGGAGCAGCTTTTATATCCTATGGGAGCCACAACTGGGGGGCAGCTGCCACTGGACAAACAATGTCACATTGGATGAGGGATACTATTGCCCTAGCCTATGAGGCGCGTGGCCAAGTTTCACCTCTAGGAGTTAGGGCCCATTCAGCCAGGGAAGTTGAGGCTCTATCTGGAGGTGTCTCCTTGCAGCAAGTGTGTGATGCAGCAGACTGGTCCTCCCTGCACACATTTATCAGATTCTATAGTTTGGATGTCTATGCTACTCTGGACTCACATGTCCTGAGTCAACACCCCATAGTCATGTCTGAGACCTCTTCAATGTTTATGCACACACACTACACAACCTTGAGGGGTCCAGACATTTCCAGTGCAGTGGTGTTGGTATTCTCGCTCACATAAGTGTTATTGAAACGCAGCATCGAGAGTAGCTTTTGATAGTGAATGTATCGGGTTACTTGACTGTAACCCTGTTCCCTAAAAAAGCAGGAATGAGATGCTATGCCTCAATGCCACACTGTAGGCATGCCTGGACATCTCTGCTGACAAAGGAATAACCTGAAGGTGTGTCCATTTCATTTCTATTTATAACCTCTCACATGCATGCATTCCAATGAAGTCACAAACTGAGGTTATTTAAGCAAATTCTTGACATGCTTGACACATGTTTCAAAACAAAGAGCATACTCATAAGTGTTATTGAAACGCAGCATCTCGTTCCCGCTTTTTCAGGGAACAGGGTTACAGTCAAGTAACCCTAGACATTCAGGACATTTTCGATGTGTTTGAACTCTCACATGAAAAGAGCCCATGTTTAACCCTCTGGGGTATGAGGGGGTTTTGGGGCCCTGGAGAAGTTTTGACATGCCCTGACATTTTTATTTATTTTTTTCAGTATCTTAAAAAAAAAAAAAACATATTAATGTCTAAAGTCTGATTACACTGTAATCAGCACAAACTTGGCTACAATAATATGTGAGCAGCATGGAAGTCCATGTTTGTGTTTGAGAAAACAATGCTTATGCATTAAATAATATGGAAAAATTTTCTGGACTATTTTCAAATAGAATTGCAAATTGTATTTTCAATTGCATTTTCCATATGTGGACACATAAATTGTGACATAATCCAAATGCAATTGCAAATCTTGCATTACCGTTTGCATTTTCGCTTTCGCGAATGCACAGTGACTGCCACATTTCAAATGAAAAAGCAAAGTCTATTTGCAACTGTATTTCCCATGTCTTACAAGTTATGAACCTGTCATATTTCAATAGCAATATTAATTACCGCATTTGCTTTTTAACTCTCTCTGCGCTGCACATATAACCTGCCAAAACTCAAATGGAATCGCAATTCCTTTTGCATTTGAATTTCCGATGTCTGCACTGAAAGCTGTCAATCAGTGTGAGGGGACGGGACTAAACTAGGGGGCGTGTTTGTTTCGGGAGGTGACGTCACTCACAGACGACCGTGCCGAATGCTTTGATCAATGGAGGTAATCGGTAAAGCCTCCACTAAAGGCAGCTGCCAATCAGTTCGTGCCTGTGTTAACGAACAGACAGTGCAACCTTCTTGGCACAATACATAATTCTGTCTTTTTTACCCCAAATACAGCGATTATCACCTGAAAACAGAGCCACAAACGGTATGCAAAATAGGTCAAAATTCACTATTACTCAAACGCTTTTCACCTGTCTCAACATCTCTCACTGTTTCTCTCACTCTGATTAATGCAAGTGAGAAAACAGACTATTCTACACTTATTAATGTACATTTTATTCGTAAGCAAACAAAACAGTGCCAATCTATATTTATTTAACCATTTTTCACCTTTATATTTTATTCAACAGTTTTAATCCGTTATGGAGCACGGGTCCCATGGCACCAAAGCGTCACCAAAAATACTTTATTTTTGTCGTGATCTCTACATAACAAAAGTTGCTTTCTCATTATCACGACTTATATTTCTCATTATCTCAACATAACAAAAGTTGTTTTCTAAGTTACACAACTGCGCCAGCAGGTGGCAGTATAGAGCTACTGATGGTGAGTTATATACTGTATCAACTATAGCCTACTGTACGCGTTTGGGACAGAGGACCTTCTTCGTGATCGCTATAATTTATGCAGTTTATTACTGACATTTAATTAACTTATGTTAAACATTAGTTCAGTGATGTTATACAGTGTTGTAGCCTTATCTTTTGTATTTTCTACATTTCTTTGTACACACACACACACATAACAGCATCACAAGCTTGTAACGCACAGGATATCACAGCCTATCCTACATGACTAATAAAAATCACAAACAAATTATTATAATATATTATTATATATAATTTTATTTTAAACGAAGTGAGTAAATTGAATTAAATTTAATCCAAGCAGCTTAAGGTTTTTTAGAATAGGCTCTTCTCTGCATTCTTCTGAAGGCACTCCGCCTGCGCTTGCGGTGTTGAATGCGTTGTTTTTAGACCATTTAAACATGTTAATTACACAAATAAAATGTTTAGCGTAGCCTAACTCTGGACAAAATCAGCAGTGTTTGATTAGCCTATATTTATTTTATTTATAGACGTTATTTGTAAGTGAAGCAACATTTGCTGAAATGTCCACAAGAAGAGTGCACGGTCATCTGTCGATCATTTACGCTGAGTTTGGTCTTTTAAAAACACTCTCAATTAACACATTAAGCCAAGTTAAGCGTTTTAGAATGTCCCTGTCAAGGTTGCATTTGTTACTATAGCAACAGTAGACTAAATTAAGTCATGATCACGAGAAAACAAGAAAGAAAAAATGATAATATGCATGGCCGCTTAGAACTTCCGTACTATTACAGATTAAAAGAAAGGAATAAAATGTACTGTAATAAGTGTAGAATTGCACTGTCTGTTTTCTCACTTACATCCATCAGAGTGAGAGAAACAGTGAGAGATGTTGAGACAAGATGAAAAGCGTTTGGGTAATAGTGAATTTTGAATTTTGACCTATTATGCGTGCTGTTTGTGGGTCTGTTTTCAGGGGATAATCGCTGTATTTGGGGTAAAAAACACAGAATTATGTATTGTGCCAAGAATGTTGCACTGTCTGTTCGTTAACACAGGCACGAACTGATTGGCAGCTGCCTTTAGCGGAGACTTTACCGATTACCTCCATTGATCAAAGCATTCGGCACGGTCGTCTGTGAGTGACGTCACCTCCCAAAACAAACACGCCCCCTAGTTTAGTCCCACCCCCTCACATTGATTGACAGCTTTCAGTGCAGACATCGGAAATTCAAATGTAAAAGGAATTGCGATTCCATTTGCGTTTTGACAGGTTATATGCGCAGCGCAGAGAAAGTGAAAAAGCAAATGCGGTAATTAATATTGCTATTGAAATATGACAGGTTCATAACTCGTAAGACATGGGAAATACAGTTGCAAATAGACTTTGCTTTTTCATTTGAAATGTGGCAGTCACTGTGCGTTCGTGAAAGTGAAAATGCAAACGGTAATGCAAGATTTGCAATTGCATTTGGATTATGTCACAATTTATGCGTCCACATATGGAAAACGCAACTGAAAATACAATTTGCAATTCTATTTGAAAATAGTCCGGAAAATCATTCCATAAAATAAGGCCATGAAACTGTCATGAATCTGGTCCATGGACTTACATCTGCTTGTCACCAGAGGTCACTCTTCTGTTACATTGACTCTCACACTACACAGACTGTTACATGTCACTCCGGACTACATTTCCCAGCAGCCATTTCATTAATCACACGCTCACACCTGAGACCCATCACACAATCACACACCCTACTTTAGCTTTAATTTAAAGGCCGAGTATTGTTCTGCATTTATCGCTCTCCTAGTGATAGCTGCGATACGGAGCCTTTCCGTGTTTCCTTAGTCTTAGTCTAGTTTATCCTGGTTATTACCTGCGTCATTCGTGTTCTGATCCTAGCCTGTGTATCTCGTTTCTTGTCTGTTCTCTGCCTGCCCTGAAGTTTATAGCCTGCCTTGGATATATCTCTCTCTTGTCTCGTTGTTTGGATTCTGTTTGCCCCTGCCTGGACCATTGCTCGTGTACCTGGATTAACCTGGATTCTTGTCAAGCCCTCTGGATATTGTTCACCGATAGAAGATCACACCTGTTTACTTGAGTACTCATCTGTCTCGCCCTCAAGATACCTGTTTGCCATTTGCTCGACCCTGCCCGTGTTTTGACCATGTCTATTAATAAAAGCTTGCATATGGATCCACACGTCTCTCGTCTCATTCGCACTGTTACAGAAACACATACGGAACATTTGTCGACAAGACTTTTGAGAACTAGATGTGGTAGACTAGAGTTCTTGCAACAAAATGATGTGAAAATCATCCTGTTCACTGATTCCCAAAAAGTGTGAATGTGACTGAGGCAGGTAAGAAAGGATGTGAGCAGATTAAAATAATGGGGGTTTTGATTATTTGTATTTTATTTACAACACAGTATAATCAAAATATACACAGTGAAAGGTTAAAGACACATTATTTAACACACTGATCTAAACACAGAGACTTTAACAGTAACACAGCTTTGTCCCATTGCTGACAACAGATACTGTTCAAATTTTGAAACAAGTAAATACTTTGTATGTGTGTATATATACACTAACATGACGGTTTGGTGCATACTTCGGTTTTGATGTCACGGTTCGGTATGATTTCAGTACAGCAGGCGGATAAACTAAAAATGTTTTTTTTTCTCTTTTATTTTTTTTTTATTTATTATTATTATTATTATTATTATTTTTAATTGAACGGTGGTTTACTGAACAAGTTGCTCTTTCCATAAATAAATTCAATTAAAATTAAAATTTACTTAGTGATAAAAATTTACCACGGCTTATGCTTTAAACTACAGGGAGCCCTTTTACATTACTAAGTTACAATTAAAAACAGTGTCCAAACTTAAATTTAATTACTATTTATTTTTAAATATAATATTAATCAACACTCAACAATGCAAACATGTAAACTGCACATAATGCAGTTTTTAAATGAACTTATAAATCATAAAATGTATATTTGTTGTTGAAATATATTCAATTACACAGTTGCTGTCATAAGTTGTTTCCTAGCAGATTAATTTAAAAATACATCAAATAATTAAGACATCACTAACAGGTAAAGTAAAATATTTCGTGAAATGCTCTTCTCTAGACTTCATTTCTCTAGCAAACTAACAAGCTGTGTGGACACTGATGACTTGCCTGAGGTAAATGAAATGCTACATGACATTTTGTTTAGACGCTGTTTTATTGACGTCTTTCCGTGGTTGAAACACTGATTGAGCGATTACATGAAGCATGATATGTTCATTCATGTATATTTCGCGTTAAAACTAGTAGTAAAGAGGAAAGAATGATCATCTTCACTCGTGCTCCACTCTGCTGTTTAAACGGACCCCATTTACACTGCAAGCATCTGCGGTGCATTACGGTTCTGACGCGGCCACCGGAGCTGATCGCAGGCACTCTAATCAATTAGCCTTTTTCACACTTCCGTGTTTCTGGCTTCCGGATTGGTGCTTGCAGGGTAAAAGTTTTTCCGGTGACAACAGCAGCCGTACTTAACAAGAATGAGTTCGAGAATCAAAGTCTTTTTTTTTACAAATTAGATATTATGAAAATGTTTGAACTGCCGGTACTTTATTCTACAAAGCACAAACATTTCACAATTAACTGTTTGGTCAGCTCGGGTACAAATATTTGACCAGTAGTCAAGGAGCTTATTTTACCATATTTATGTAGAATTTCAGCCCAATGTAGCTCAACATCTGGTGCAGCACTCTCAGAGAAAAACAGTTTGAAGTATTCAAAGTATCTTCAACAAAAACAAAAAACATCTGTTAGCATGTTGACATCAGGAACAATTGTATTATTACATTAGAAAACACTAATATTGCCCACTCACAACTAAAAAAAAAAAAAAAAAAAAAAACTATTATACAACACAAAAACATTTTATATCTGGAAAACTAAATTATTATTGTTAAGCACGTTAAAACCCATCTACACATTTGTGAACATTTCACAGTAAAGATTGATCTAAATATTCTTAGACTTTTAGATTAGATTGTTTTATATTTTATAGAAGATTAAAAAAAAAAAAAAAACATCCTGGCATCATGAGACATTTAGATGCAATGAAATGACACATATTTCAAAATGTTTCAATTGATTTCATACATGTAGTCAGGAATTATATTTTGGGAAAAGTCTAATTAGTAAAATGTATACAAGCTATGTCACAATAACACATTAACAACTAATGTAAGTAATAAAAAATAACTTACTCATCAGAATGGTATCCTCCACTTGCTAAAGCTGCACATCACATTGCATTCTTCTTCTGAGGTAAATTCTGTCTTATTCCTCTCAGAGCATCTTCTTCCAAAAAGTAGCTGAGATTAACTTGATGAATCTTGCTGCTTTGTTTACGGAGGTGATGTGAGTGTTTACATGCTTGTTACATTAACATGTTAACATGTTACATGTTCTCAAGTGGATGATTATCATTTGAATAGCACTTGCTGCTCGTGGGCGTGATCACATTACAGATAATGAGCTCAGACGGGCAGAGAACATTTGTTTTTGACATGACTGACTTCATTTAAAACTAGACATTTCAAGCTTTATGCATATATCTATACACATATCATGTTTGTGAGGCAAGTATTGATTGAGATTCAGGTTGTTTTATTATGTGTCTATGAAAAAAGTTGACAGACTGAGATGGCAGAGAGTGCACCATTTATTTTCTTTATTTTACAAAAGCACATTGTTTTGTTGTGATGACTATACACAAATAAAATTAGACCCTTTGCAGTTTCAAACGATGCCTTAATCTTATCTGTACGATCAAAAATGATGGAGTATTTTTAGTTCTTTTTGCAGAAGGAAAACGTGACAAAATGCACCGGTATGGTCTTCGAACCCAGAGGGTTAAGTGATATTCTGTTCTCTAGATATGGCTTGGCTCTCTCATTCAACGTAAGACTGTGTGACTTGTCAGTGTGGTCTTTGCCTGATTCATTGTAAGTCAAACAATGAAACACACACCTTTTATCAACAAGAGGCATAATTCATGTTTAATGCTTAAGGATTTTTCAAGAACCTCTAATAGAATAACTACAGGTGATCTTTTAATCATTATAAAATTATAATACAGTTATTGTGTCATCATAGTTGCACTTACCCCAGTATCTCTAATCTACACTGTGGATCCTGTAGTCCTATTGAGAGCTGCTCCACTCCTGAATCCCGCAGATCATTGCTTTTCAGCTCCAGCTCCCTCAAGTGTGAATTAGATTTTAGAACTGATGCTAGATGTACACAGCTTGTCTTTGTGAGACCACACCGCTTTAACCTGCAGAAAGAGGCCGATTACATCACACACCAACTTAGAAAATGACAAATCTAAATGTTGTCACAAATTAGACAATACTTACTTGAGTTTCTTAAGTCTGCAGTGTGGACTAATTAGTCCATCACAGAGCTTATGCACTCCATAAGCACTTATCTTATTGTAACTCAGATCCAGTTCTCTCAGGTGTGAGTTTGATTTGAGAGCTAAGCCAAAATTTGTACATGCTGTTGATGGGAAATTACAGCCAGCAAGACTGAAATGCAGAAACAAAAATTAGATACAGCAACTAAACAATGAGCAGTAAACATATACTAATAATTATGTATTTTTATTTATTTTTTTTTATTTTTTTTTTTTTCACGTCACAAGTAGTGTGAAGGCAAAAAAAACAAAAAAACAATCAGTGGTAAAGTCTATCAAATTCCATTTATACAAGTTATTTACTGTATCTATGGCCAATTAGAAGGTCATTCAGGCGACAACAGTGCAATTATGTTATATCTTTGCTGCCTTTGTCTACTAAGAGGTAACACCCCTGCCTTAATTTTGCACATATTTGATCAAAGTAGTTCTTCTTTATGTCTAAATTATATTGAGGCAAAAATGATTCTATTCAAGAAATGACTACTTGCACTACTTACCTGAGTATTTGCAACTGACAATATGGATCTGTTAGACCAGTCAAGAGGACGTCGACTCCAAACTTGTCTAGTTTATTGTTGCTCAGATCCAGCTCTCTCAAGGGTGAGTTCACTGACTGCAAAGCTGAGGCCACTATTCCACAGGACTCAAATGAGAGATTACAACAATTCAATCTGTAAACAAGAGTACATTTTTATGCTTAATTCTTGTTTGTTTGATTTAATGATCAGTGACAAAGGTTAATCAGATAATACATCATAATATTACTCTGTGCCTTTAAATGTGGACAAGAAAGTCTCAGTTCACTTAGGAAAATTTTGTTTAAATAAAAGTTATTTGTACATATCGTAATGAATGCTATGAATTAATGAATGCTATGAATAATCAATGAAAACTGACCTGGCCTTTTTGCAGATCTTGAGCACCGGTAGCAGTCTTAGCTGGTTTTCTGTTGTTGTGTGGAACTTCTTTGTGTCAAACTCATCTAATTCTTGCCCAGATTTCAGCATGACATAAGCCAGTGCTGACCACTGCTCAGGCTCCAGCTCACTACCCAAGAGTGTTCCTGATTTCATAGCAGTCTGAACTTCTTTAACCAGAGTGTCGTCATTTAGCTCAGTTAAACAGTGGAACAGATTGATGATTCTCTCTGATGATTGCTCTTGTTTGATTGTCTCTTGTATTAAATGCACTGTCATTTTTTTGTCTACACAGGGTTTACTTGAACTGCTTTTGGTGAGAAGGTCTTGCAGGAGAGTGCAGTTAGGATCAACAGAAAGACCCAAAAGGAAGCGAAGGAAGAGGTCAAGGTGTCCATTTTCACTCTTCAATGCTTTGTCCACTGCACTCTGATGTACATCAGAAAGATTTTTTGAATCATTTTTGTCAAGAACATTTTTCCCATCATTAACACATGCAAAGTGAGCATATACTGCTGCCAGATACTCCTGGTAGCTCAGATGCACAAAGCTGTAGACCTTCTCCCTGTACAGTCCCAGCTCTTCTCTGAACATCTCTGTGTACACGGAGTACTCTGAGACCTTACTCACATCAATTTCACACTTTATCAGATCTTCTTCTTGGAAAATCATATTGCCCTTCTCCAGTTGCTGGAAAGCAAGTTCTCCCAGTTTCAGAATCAATGTTTTGTCAAAGTCAGAGAGCTTTTTTGGGTTATCAGCATCAGCGCCATTGAACTTCTTGTGCTTCCAAATGATCTGAATGAGCAGGAAGTGAGTGAACATCTCAGTCAGAGTTCTGGGTATCTGATCAGAGTTTCCATCACTCATCATATTTTCTAGCACAGTGGCAGAAATCCAGCAGAAGATGGGCATGTGGCACATGATGTAGAGGCTCCGACATGATTTGATGTGTGTAATGATTTCATTCGCCAGCTTCAGATCAGTGATTTTCTTCCTGAAGTATGTTTCTTTTTGATGGTCATTAAATCCTCGGATCTCTGTGACCCGTTGGACACACTCAGGAGGGATCCGACTGGCTGTTGATGGTCGTGTGGTTATCCAGAGGAGAGCAAAGGGAAATAGATTCCCCTTGATGAGGTTTGTGAGCAGCACATCCGCAGGAACTTCCTCATTTATATCAGAACAGTGGTCATTCTTATGGAAATCAAGAGGATACTGACAGACCTCTAAACCGTCTAAAATAAAAAGTACTTTCATTTTTTGAAGATCTGCTTCTTTCAGCTCAGGGGCATATTGATGAATCAGCTGTAGAAGACTGCAGCTCCCCCTTTTCTGGTTGAGGTCACGAAATGGTAGATGGATGATGACGTTGATATCTTGGTTTGCTTTCCCATCCACCCAGTCTAGAATGAACTTATGCACCGACACGTGCTTTCCAATGCCAACTATGCCCATCGTAAGGACTGTCCTGATTTGTTTGCTTTGTCCTGGAAGGATCTTGAAGATGTCATTACATGTGAAAGTACTTTCTGTAGTGGTTCTGCTTTGTGAAATCATTTCATTCCTCAACACCTCATGTTCATTATTTATTTGTCCACTTCCACCCTCTGTCATGTAGAGGTCGGTGTAGATCTGCTTCAATAAACTCTGTTTACCTTGAGAAGAATTTCCTTCATTTATATGCTGACATTTGTTCTTAAGTTTTGCTTTATTGGCTTCCGTGTTTTTTTGAAGAGGATTAGCTAGGTAAAAGTAAGGGATGTTAACATTAAATGAAATATTTTTGAATCCATAAAAAAAGACATAAAAATAGCCTTACCATTTGTCTGGAAGTGAAAAGTGATTCTCCAAGCTCCCTCTTCTCCAAAGCTCTCCACTATTTTCTTAGCAGCGTCAGAGACACTGAGCTCATCTGGCTCACTCCCTAAGCATTCTGGGTAATCCTCTGATAGTTCTCTTTTAAAGGCTTGGAAGTTTTCTGTCTCCATTTTCTTCATAATATGAAGAAGCAGGGATTGACTGTCTGGCACATCAGGTTTCTGTGGTAAAATAAAAGAATATGCAACTAAACAACGTTTATCAGCCATGAATTATATAACAAATATCTCCAGTTCAGAGGTATACTAACCACAGTGTAGATTTTACTGTGTCCTTGGTGCTCTTGCTCCACACAGATGTTACAGATGTACTTGTTATCTGTCTTACAGAACACTTCCAGATCTCTGTGGTGCTGCTGACAGACTCCTTTAGCAGGTGTGGACTCCGCATGCTGTAGGGATTCTTCCACAGACAACTTACTGTAGAAATATTCAATATTAATCAGTTAACTTTAATTAATGATGAGACTATTAATATGAACTTCTTTGTAGGGCTAGGTGATTTTTCTGATTTTATAAATTAATTCCAATGTAATGTAATGCCACGTTTGTATTATTATTATTATTTTTTTAATCAAGGAATCACTGTTTTGAATAAACAAAATATTACCAAATGTGTCATGTGAGTGCATGACAGCACAGCTGATGAAGCTCTCACATGTGACGCGCTCTATGAAGGATCATGATGTAGAACATATCACTAGTCCTGACCAGCTATTCACACAGACTACACTAGGTTATGAGACGCTAGCTGAACTTTAAAACTTGTGCGCCACGTTTTTAGAATGCTGCTTTATACGTGAGATGCTACAAAAGATGTAAACGTTACAAATTTGAAATCATTATCTTGAATTGCTCAAATGTTCTGAAAAAAATAGATTTTATTTTCTGCCATAATCTCTAGCCCTACTTCTTTTTTTGCAAATGTTTTAATTATACTAAACCTTTCTGTATTTTTCGGTGCTTTAACACTGAAGTCCAGTGGAAGAGGAATTGATCTCTCGCTCCTCAGAGACTGATGTGATGATGTAGGGGAGTCTGATGTCTCCTGTTTAGTTCTGAGTAAAACACAGAACATTTGTCACACATAAATGAGTATTTTCACTTTTACAAATGAAAAACAGTTTATATTTTTCCTTTTTTTACTTTAACTTAACTGTACATGTTTAATTAGCTCAGACCTTTCTGTATTTGTCAGTGCTTCATCACTGAAGTTCAGTGGAAGAGGAATTGATCTCTCGCTCCTCAGAGACTGATGTGATGATGTTGGTGAGTCTGATCTCTCCTTTTCAGTTCTAATGGGGAAAAGGGGAATATATATCTAGTTATTTTGCCCTTTCAAAAATAAATTATCCTGTATATGCCAAAGGTCATGTAATGGAACTGGTGTCTGCATTTAAGTAAAATACGATTGAATAGTAGTGCTATATCTGTTGCTGTACTGTACATATCAAAAATCTCAAAGCAAGCATCTCTATGTGTGTCTCAAATGTAGCATGATCAACCATTTTTCTGTGATTTTTCGTGGATGAATGAAGTCAGTTCTGCTGAATTGCTATCTTTATAACAAATGTCACTAAATCAATGTAATGCTTAATTAATCTTGAAATGTATGTGACTTTGTCATTGTCCTCACCGCTCAGAGTGAAGGTGTTCTTTTGAACTGCTCATATTGGCAGAGCCGTCATCGTTTTCTCCAGCACTCATGATCAACTAATGTATTCCTGTCAAGACACAAGATTTTACCAATGTAGTTTCATTCCAAAAAATGGCTTTTCTGTTCCCATTTTGCATATGGGAACTATGACTATTTTGTGTGTTCGCAATTCAGAATTCTCCTGTTTGAAACAAACATACAAAACAACTAGAGAAAACAAAGATTTGCATTATTGTCCTTTTGACTCAAAACCTTTCTACTTCCTGATGTACAGAGCTTGCAATGACTCGACTGGGGAAATTGACTCCATAAATGTATAAAAGTTATGTATCAAAAGTCAGTTGTAAAATGTCACAGCTACCAGCGGTAAACTAGAATGGTAATTGAAGAACTGCTCCAAATGATTCATTGTTATTTCCATTGTGATACTGTTAATGTTCTTCAGTTTATGTTTGTCCCCAAATTCTTATTTGTGTCTTGTTAAATTAGTGTTATGGTATGTTTAATAAATAGCATGCAATTATGAGTGCAACCGGTCATTACTACACTCTAAAAAATGCTGGGTTGTTTTAACCCAACTTTGGGTCAAATATGGACTAACCCAGCTGTTGGGTTAAAATTTTACATTAAATTTTTAACCCAAAAGTTGGGTTAGTCCATATTTGACCCAAAATTGGGTTGAAACAACCCAGCATTTTTTAGAGTGTAACTAATTTAAAGCTAAACAGTTTAACAGTTTACTTTTAATCAAGAAATAATATATTAGCTTAGTCTAAACTAATACATTAATCCTTGATTTAAAGGTAAATGGTAACTGCATTTTATTATTATTGAAACACACTGCAAGCATTAAAGTTCAAGTCATGGTGGGAGAGTTCTGTGATATACAAATCTTATGGCACTCAACTTAATCACCAGTTCACAACGTTCATAATACTCAAGCCAAAACAAATCAATAAATAACCTAAAACACCTTTTTGCAAACCAGTTCCACAAATTCAAATGAGCTAACCTGACCAAATGATTGACCGAGAGATGATTCACGAAATAAATAGCTAGTGTGTGGAGATGTCAGAGTAAAAATATACATTTTCTCTTAAAAATGTTGTAGCAAAAAGCAAATGTCAACAGAAACACTTATATACAACTTATACTATACAACACTTGCTGTAGGCCTATACGCAGGAGGCGTTAAAGTTAGTTTCACATTCGCTACATATTTGTGTACTGCTTAAGGGATCATCTGAAAACTCCACGCTCACACAGTGCTCTCTCTCTCTAAAATAAATTACTTGATGTAATTTTGCAAATATCTCCTTTTTAC
Source organism: Spinibarbus caldwelli (assembly GCA_039654775.1). Classification (NCBI taxonomy): domain Eukaryota; kingdom Metazoa; phylum Chordata; class Actinopteri; order Cypriniformes; family Cyprinidae; genus Spinibarbus; species Spinibarbus caldwelli. Next base: position 1,017,233 of record CM077226.1, on the reverse strand, counting down.
TCAAATAGGATACATCATTCTATTATTTTAGATAAATATTCTCTATAAATAGTCTAAATGTTATTTTAACTTTCAACACATAACGACTATCCAGTGAATATCGAATGTGAAACTAACTTAACTGCGCAAATTTCTATATGGTTTCTGGTCTTCACTCTCTACTAAACTCAAACAATGTGAAATGCATGAAGAAAAAAAAAAAAAAAAAAATTATATATATATATATATATATATATATATATATATATATATATATATATATATATATATATATATATATATATATACTAATGTACGGTCTCCATTCAGGCCAGCACAAATCCACCTCTGCGTATCGAAATAATTCGGTTAAATTATTGAACAGTTTTTTGTTTTTTTTTGTTTGTTTGTTTTTTTGTTGTTTTTTAATGCAAGAGGGCACCGGTGACCCTTATGTATTTAGTGTAATTTACATCAGATTTAACCTGTGTGTATCCTACTTATTAAAAGCTTGTTAAAAACAAACCTCAGTCGAGAGATCTAAAACTTTGGATGGAACTTATTGCAGCTGTTGTACTATTTATAGCCTGCCACTCTATTAGCGACAGGAACTCCGTGTAGTTTTTCTGGTCTGTGCTCTACAGTTGATGTGCAGGTTAACATCACAATATTATTCGGTATAATAGTTTTCGTAATGTCGCAATAGACTATATAAATAACGATTCAACAGATAAAAACTTACCGTAAACTCAGTGATGATAAGTAGTCAACACTCGTTGCTTTCACTTTCGCTTTAATGTGTGTCGCAGCATTAAATACTGTGTGACAAACAGGGCGGAGTTTTTCCGGTTCGTGTAAGACGCTGTGTTTGACTTGTTCTTCATATTATGTTTATTTGCCCGAATACAAAACTAATATGTATTAGTGATGATCTCTACACTGCAATGCGTACATTGTTGTTGTTATTATTATTATTATTATTATTATTATTATTATTATTATTATTATTGTTGTTATTATTACTATTGTTATTATAAAAACAGCAACCAGTGTCAGAATCAGCCAATTAGCTATGAATAAATAAATAAATAAATAAATAAATAAAACGGAAACAGAATTGGCCATGAAAAATCATGATCGGTGCATCACTAATTAAACTACTAAATAAAAGGCATCAGACTGAAAGTATAATCTGGACTGTCTTTTTCTTCAATAGGAAGATCTTAGGAAGATTTCTTCAATAGGAAGATCTTAGGAAGATTTCTTCAATAGGAAGATATTGTCCTTCATAAATGCTGAGGTCAGGGATCTTGGCCTTAAAAAAATTGGTGACCATTGCTTTAGATGAATGAGTGACTGATCCACTGTTTAGTCCTTTCCAGGATCACTGGAAATATTTGACTCTGTCTATGCGAAATTGCACAAAACAAACATATATACATTTCACTGCACTTTCCAGCTGAAATGAACACTAGTGGCAGTAAAATAGCACCACTTTTATTCCTTATCACACAAATTATGAATTCAGAGTCTGAGAGTGAGCCTGGTGTCATTTTAAAGATTAGAGTCAGAACTTTACAATGCATGTGGCCACTTTGATTAACTCCTTTCAGTCAGTCACTCCGAGTCACGTCGGATGACCGACGAAATTGGGATCTCGCCAGAGAGATCAATCCACTTCAAGTGTAACTAAACGAGCCAATGGACATTGCGATTATTGCATCCAGCTTCTGCTGATCACAGTGTGAGTATAAGAGGCAGTAGATGCACTGCATTAATTCATCCTTTCTCTTCGAAGCCGAGCGGTGGTGCATCACTACTGCTCTCTACTTCGGTGTTGCAGAGAGAACGAGAATGCGGGCGTTACGGCAACAGCAGCGGTGGTCACGGTGTCGCGGCTTCAACAAAGATCATGCAGACAGCCACACCAGGAGTGTGCGGTGACCAGCTCTCCTGCGTGCTTCAGCAATAAAAGAGCAAATTCTCTAAAAGAGCAACATGGGTGATCGCGTCTTTTTAAAGATGTCTTATAACCCGTTCCTTTCTGGGTGTGGTCGTTTCCTGGAGCCTCAGAATGGTCACGATCGCTGCCTCACATGTCTGGGCATTCAGCACGCTGAGGAATCTTTCGTGGATGGTTCATGTTCTTCTTGTGGGGACATGACCATCTCGTATTTGCATAAAAGACTCCGCTATGTCAAACATGGCGGAGTCTGTCTGCCTCTGCCGCGATCCAGCGTTCGTCCCAGTGCGGCGCTGCGTCCGTTGGAGTCAGAGGTGATTTGAGGATCATGGTGAGGGCATCCCCAAGTGGAGCTCCTCACCCCTCAAGCACTCCGCAGCTGGTGGAGCTGCCATTGGAGCGGGCTGGGCCCACTCATTCCTTCGGTGCCCCCTCTGACGACCAGATGCTGATCACTGCATCGGAGGGCGAGCCCTCTGTCTCCGGGGATGACGACTCGGCTACGTTGCCCCCCTTCGGGTGTGGTAGCGTTGTCCGAGCCAGACCCAGAGATGACGGCTATGCTTTCCCAGGCTGCCGAGAATTTGCCATGTACATGTCAAAACTCGTGTGGAATTCTCCACCGCGTCCCGATCCTTCGAGACTGGATGAATGGTTTCTCGGTGGGGGTTGCGCTGGTTCTCAGTGCCCCCCTCTGGTGTCATTCTTCCCAGAGGTGCATGAGGAGCTCACTAGATTGTGGAGGGGACCTTTCACTGCCCGAAACAAATCTTGTGGCTTCTCCGCCCTCACCACCCTCGATGGTGGGGCCGCTTTGGGGTATGCGGGCATCCCCTCAGTGGAGTGGTCTTTGGCCATGCAACTGTGTCCAACAGCCGCTTCCACTCTGTGGGGTGACCCGTGTCTCCCCTCACGGGCCTGTAAGTATTCGTCAGGCCTAACTGGCAGTGCTTGCAGAGCCTGTTGGGAGGCAGCTTCTGCCCTCCACGCCATGGCATTACTGCAGGTCCACCAGAAAGACCTGCATGAGGGTGGCATTACTGCAGGTCCACCAGAAAGACCTGCATGAGGGTGGCCACAACCTGGCGGTTCTACATGAACTGCGTGCTGCGACAGACCTCGTGCGATGTCCATGCTAGTGGTCCAGGAGCGCCATCTCTGGCTGTGTCTGGCTGACATGAAGGAGCAGGAGAAGGTACAGTTCCTGGATGCTCCCATGTCACAGACCGGCCTTTTTGGCGACGCTGTCGAGAGCTTTCCCCAGCAGTTCTTGGCAGCACAGAAGCAGACTGAGGTGATCAAATACATCATGCGCCGGAGGAAACCTGCTGCTTCCACCCCGGTGCAGCCCCTCAGCCTGCTCGTCACCACGGCCGCCCCCGCTCCCGCGCAGCCACAGCAGCCTTCCACCAGGCAGCGTCTTGGAGCCAGTCGCAGGCAGGACGCCCAGCCCGTCCAGGCCCCCGTCAAACCTGGCGGCAAGCGCAAGTGCAAGAGGTCCTGAGATGGGCGACCCAGAGATGGTGGAGACTGCTCATTGGGAGATGGTGACTGCACCACTCCGTCCACCGGAGGAGGGCCTGGTGGAGAACCTTTTATTTCATTTTGTTCCCAAAAACCCAATACCCAAAACATCAATAAAGAGTGGTCTCCTCAATCTCTGGGTCTCAAGAGGAGGAGAGTGGTGATCCGTGCATCACGGGATCGCTTCCCCCCTCCTCTCTCGCCAGCAGGCAGCGGGTGGTTGCCCAAGAGCACCCCTCCTGCCCATTCATGGAACCAAGTAAGGGCGGTAGCACTCCAGTCCCTGCTTCAAGTCGTTACACGCCGGGCTGTCACAAGCCTCAAGCCGGGTTCCTGTGTTTCCTCCCGCACGAGGAGGAATCAGGTGAGTGTTACACTGCACACCCAGACCCCGCCCCCTGCCGTCACAGGCCAGGCCATCACAGGCCCCGGGCTGGGTCCCTGTGTTCCACCTCGCTGCCCCACCGTGGGTACGTCGGTGGCCCCGTTGGTTCCGCTGGCACGGTCTCTCTGAGCCTTGCTAGCGCTCCCTAGTCCGTCCCGGTGGCTCCTCCGAACCATCAGACTTGGCTACGCGAATCAGTTCTCCCGGCTTCCCCCCAAGTTCAGGGGCATTCGGTTCACTTCAATCAAGGCCGTCGATGCCCCTGTCTTGCGTCCGGAAATTGCAGTCCTGCTGGCAAAGGACGCAATAGAGCCGGTCCCTCCAGCCAATATGAGGTCAGGATTTTACAGCCCTTACTTCATTGTGCCCAAGAAAAGCGGTGGGTTACGACTGATCTTAGATCTGCGAGTTTTGAACCGTGCACTTCACAAGATGCCGTTCAAGATGTTTATGCAGAAACGCATTTTTGGGTGCGTCCGTCCCCTAGATTGGTTTGCAGCGATCGACCTGAAAGACGCGTACTTTCATGTTTCGATTCTCCCGCGACACTGGCCATTCCTGTGATTCATGTTCGAGGGTCGGGCATGTCAGTACAAGGTCCTGCCCTTCGGGCTGTCCCTTTCGCCTCGCGTCTTCACCAAAGTCGCAGAGGCGACCCTTGTTTGGGGTGTGCGCATCCTCAACTACCTCGACAACTGGCTCATACTTGCACAGTCTCGAGAGCAGTTGGGCACACAGGGACCTGGTGCTCAGGCACCTCAGCCAGTTGGGACTTCGGGTCAATTGGGGAAAGAGCAAACTCGTGCCAACGCAGAGGATCTCTTTTCTCGGCATGGAGTTGGATTTGGTCAACCAGACAGCACGCCTCACCCAGGAACGTGCTCAGTCGGTGCTGAACTGCCTCAAGACTTTATCAGGCAGGACAGCGGTCCCACTGAAACTCTTTCAGAGGCTCCTGGGGCATATGGCTGCAGCTGCGGCCATAGTTCCACTCGGTCAGCTCCATATGAGACCGCTTCAGCACTGGCTCCATGGCCGAATCCCGAGGTGGGCGTGGAAACGCGGTATTCACCGGGTTCAGATTACACCGGCCTGCCACAAGACCTTCAGCCCGTGGTCAGATCTCTCGGTCCTTCAGGCAGGAGGTCCCCTGGAGCAGGTATCCAGGCATGCTGTGGTATTCACGGATGCCTCGGCCACCGGCTGGGGAGCCACGTACAACGGGCATGCAGTGAAATCTGTTGTGAGGCTAGTGCCCATATGAGAGACTCTGCTGGGATCCCATATGTGTGTTCCATGGTATGCTTCTTAGAGCCATGTTTCCCCTGGCAGACCACGTTCTGCCATCTCTAATGATGCAGCCTAAGCCATTTCAGAGACTTCCATGTGCAATAGGGCCCTACAGGGTTACTTCACATGTCTAAATGTCACTTAACCACCTCTGGGAGGAGGTGACTCCACAGTGTGCCTCTTCCAAGCGGAAGGGCACGCTTCCCTGTGTTATCCTAGTCCTACTGTTTGGGTTGCTAAAGGAACAACAGCAGTTGACGTTCTCTGTGTAAAGCCCGGTCCTATCGTCTGCCTTATAGGAAAGATCAGGAGGCCTACACAGGGCACTGGAAGGGGCACCTCCTGTGGCGCTTTGGTAGGGATCCCAATTTCGTGACTCAGAGTGACTGACTGAAAGGGGAACGTCTCGGTTACGTATGTAACCCTCATTCCCTGAAGGAGGGAACGGCGACGTCACGTCCCGTCGTCACAGTCGCTGTACCACCGATGAGCTGCCGGGTCACCGGCTCGGCTCCTCAGCGAAAGCATGAATTAATGCGGTGCATCTGCTGCCTCTTATACTCGCGCTGTGATCAGCGGCAGCTGGATGCAATAATCGCATGCCAATGTCCATTGGCTCATTTAGTTACACTCGAAGTGGATTGGTCTCTCTGGCGAGATCCCAATTTCGTCAGTCATCCGACGTGACGTCTCCGTTCCCTCCTTCAGGGAACGTCTCGGGTTACTTGGCTGTAACCCTGTTCCCTGAAAAAGCGGGAACGAGATGCTGCGTTTCAATAACGCTAATAAGAACATTCTTTGTTCGACCGGTTGTGAAGCACGTGTGTCAAACACGCCAAGAATTGGCTTAAATAACCTCGGTAGGTGACGTAACTGATTACACGCACCTGGAGGTTATAAATAGACGTGACACGGAAACATCCTCAAGTTACACCTTTGTCTGAAAGGACGTCTGGGCACGCCTACAGTGCGGCATTGAGGCGCAGCATCTCGTTCCCGCTTTTCGGAAGAATGGAACTTTCAGGGAACAGGGTTACAGCCAAGTAACCCGAGACGTTCCCTATCAAAAGCTACTCTCGATGCTGCGTTTCAATAACGCTAATGGGAACGAGAATACCAATGCCGCCGCACTGGAAGTGTCTGGACCCCCAACATTGTGTAGTGTGTGCGCACAAACATAGAAGAGGTCTCAGACATGACTCTGGGATGTCGACTCAAGGACATGCGAGCCCAGAGTAGCATGGACATCCAAACTATAGAATCTAACAAATGTGTGCGGAGAGGACCAACCTGCCGCATCACACACTTGCTGCAAGGGGACACCTCTTGCCAAAGCCATTGAAGATGCAACCCCCCTGGTTGAATGGGCCCTAACTCCTAGAGGCGAAGCTTGACCACGCGCGTCATAGGCTAGGGCAATAGCATCCCTCACCCAATGTGATATAGTATGCTTTGTGGCAGCCGCCCCACGGTTACTGCCCCCATAGCATATGAAAAGTTGCTCCGACTTACGCCACTGGCTAGTGCGGTGGACGTAGATCTGAAGAGCACGTACTGGACACAGTAAATTCTTTCCTGCTCGTGAACGGCGGAGGGCAGAAGGCTTCAAGAACGACCGGATTCATGGTCGGGAATGGAACTTTCGGAAGATAATTCGGGTGAGGATGCAAAATAACTTTGACCAGCCCAGGGCAAAGTCTAGACAGGATGGCGAGATCGACAGAGCCTGCAAATCCCCAATTCTCTTAAGAGAAGTAATGGCCATTAAAAGAACCATCTTTAGAGACAGAAACCTGATAGGCGCTGACTCCAGTGGTTCAAAAGGGGTCGTGACCAGACCCTCGAGCACAATAGCTAAGTCCCATGAAGGGACTGTCGCCCTAGTGGGCGGCCTTAACCGCCTAGCCCCCCGAATGAAGCGGGCAACTAGAGGGTGCTTTCCCACAGAAAGCCCATCAATCAGAACATGGCAAGCCGAAATGGCGTCCACATAGACTCTGAGAGTACCAGGACATGTGCCTGAGGACAATTTCTCTTGCAGGAACTCCAGCACTGAAACAACTTGGCAGTGAACTGGGTCTACATGGTGTGCTTTACACCAATTTTCGAAGATGTGCCATTTGAAGGCATAACTTCTTCTAGTGGAGGGAGCCCTAGTGCTTAGAATAGTCTCTACTACGTCGGCTGGAAGCCCAGCATGTCTCAGTTGGTCCTCCTCAGGGGCCAGACGTGAAGGTTCCAGAGCTCCGGCCGGGGATGAAATATTGTCCCCTGTGCCTGAGAGAGAAGGTCCCTCCTCACCGGAATCGCCCACGGCGAGCCGTCGAGGAGAGATATTAGATCTGAGAACCATATTCTGGTCGGCCAACGGGGCGCTATCAGTAAGAGGCGAGATCCCTGTTGACGGACCTTGGCCAGGACTCCCGGGAGCAGAGCAATCGGAGAAAATGCATAAAGACGCAGTCTGGGCCACACATGGGCCATCGCGTCCAGACCCAGGGGAGCTGGATGAGTCAGAGAGAAGTAGAGGGGACATTGTGCTGTCTCCTGTGAAGCAAAGAGGTCCACCTCTGCTTCGTAAAATCTTTCCCAGATTTGACTGACTACTTCGGGGTGGAGTTTCCATTCCCCGTGTATCACAGCTTGTCTGGACAGCAAGTCTGCTCCCACATTCATATGCCCGGGAATGTAAATCGCCCTGAGGGACAGGAACTTGTTCTGTGCCCAAAGCAGAATCTGCTGCGCAAGCTCGTTCAAGCGGCGCGACCGCAGTCCGCCCTGACGATTTATGTAAGACACTACCGCCGTGTTGTCCACCCGCACTAGGACATGGTAACCTCTTAACTGCTGGAGGAAGTATTTCAGGGCCAGAAATACAGCCTTCATTTCGAGGCAATTGATGTGCCATTCGAGAAGATGACCTCTCCAGATCCCTTGGGCTGGACGGCCATCTAAGACCGCTCCCCAACCTGTGAAGGATGCGTCTGTCGTTAGCATCTTGCGACGACAACACGGACCTAGAGTGGGACCCAAAGTCAGAAACTGGGGTCTGAACCACATAGATAGGGTACGAAGCCCCCGGCGCGTAACCCTTATTTGCCTCTGGGGATTGGCCCTTGGATGAAATCCCCTGGTTCTGAGCCACAACTGAAACGATCTCATGTGCAGGAGGCCCAAAGGTATCACCGTGGATGCAGCTGCCATGAGACCTAGCACTCTCTAAAAGTGATGAACCGTGACTTTCTGGCCTAGCTTTATGTTCTTTAGGGTGTTTAGAATGGATTCGATGCGTACAGGAGACAGCTGTTCCCGCATCGCGATCGAATCCCATACGACCCCCAAATACGTTGTCCTCTGAGCAGGAGAGAGAACGCTTTTCTTGGCGTTGAGTCTCAACCCCAGAGATTCGAGATGAGCTAGGACGACATCCGGATGTCGAAGCGCTAGTTCCTGAGACTGAGCCAGAATCAGCCAGTCGTCTATGTAGTTCAAAATGCGGATGCCCTGGAGTCGTAGAGGAGCCAGAGCTGCATCCATGCATTTCGTGTATGTGCGGGGTGACAAGGCTAGGCCGAACGGAAGAACCCGATACTGGTAAGCTTCGCCCCCGAAAGCGAACCTCAGGAACTTCCTGTGTTGTGGCAATATTTCTATATGAAAATAAGCGTCCTTTAGATCGATTGTCACAAACCAATCCTCCGATTGGATGTGAGAAACAATCATCTTGATTGTCAGCATTTTGAACTTGTATGTTCTGAGGTAGCGGTTTAACCCGCGAAGATCTAAAATCGGACGCAAACCCCCATCTTTCTTGGGAACGAGAAAATACCGGCTGTAATAGCCTGACTGTCTGTCTGGCAGGGGAACACGTTCTATGGCCCCTTTGTCCAGCAGAGTTTGCAATTCCTGTGTCAACAAATGCACTCGTTCCGGTTTCACGGAAGTGGAGACCACGCCGTTGAAACGCGGAGGACGATACGCAAACTGAATCCTGTAGCCTCTCTCTACGGTCTTTTGAACCCAAGGGGAGATATTTGGCAGTAGCTTCCACGCTGCCAGCTTCTCTGAAAGGGGCACTAATTTAGACACTTCGTTTTGTTGGGGGGATGTTAGATGTTCGGCGTCCTGAAACGTGGCAGGAGGCAACCGAACACTTGACATTACACTGGAAACCGCTGCTCCCCGAAACACCAGTGGCGGCGGAGATTGTACAACGGCCTCCTGAGGGTGCCAGGAAGGAGTCTTTATTCTCTGTTGGAACTTTTCGCGCCCCTCCCGGGGGGGGCACACCCCCGCGGTCCTGGGCGTGCAAGCCTCAGGACCTTTTCTTTGAAGAGATGATGCTCCTCAGGTCCAGTCTCTTTGAGGCGGACTGTGAAGCGCGGCGAGCCGCACCCCAGTCTCTACGAGGGGGTGCTCGGCTCGCCACACTCTCTTTTTGTGCTTCACGCCTCAAAGGAACCGGACCTGGTCGGGACTGGGTGGCCGACGGTCCCGACTCTTGAGCACGGCGGGGAAGAAACCTCACAAATGCCTCCTCATAGCGTTTTGCTTCCCGAAACCTAGTGGCGACGGTATTAACGGCGTCGCCAAATAGGCCAGAAGGCGAGATGGGGGCATCAAGGAGGAAAGCGCGGTCTTTTTTGAGGTTGAGCCACAGATGTCTCTCCGTGGAAACCATGGCAGCCATAGAACAGCCGATGGCACGGGCCGTCTGCTTGGTCGCACGGAGAGACAAATCTGTGGCCCGGTGAAGTTCTAAAAATGCCTCTTCGTCAATCGACCCGCCTGTGCTCAAATCTTTCAGCAGGTCAGCCTGGTATGCTTGCAAAACCGCCATAGTGTGCAAAGCAGCACCAGCCTGACCCGCTGCTTGAAAGGCTTTCCCCACCAGTGAAGATGTTACTCTGCATGGCTTGGTGGGGAGAGTTGCTTTCTTTAATGATGATGAGCTCCCAGGAGAGAGATAGCCCGCGAGCGTCTCTTCAATCTGGGGCATCATCATATAGCCCCGTGCCTTTGCATCAACGATAGTCGAGTAGATCGACGTCGATGGCACAAAAACACGGGACGAATACGGATTATTCCATGAACGAGTTACCTCGTCATGGAGGTCACCAAAGAAGGGGAGAGACCGTCGATGAGGCCCCTCCCCCCGGCCACCCGACAGATATCTGTCGTCTAACTTTGAGCGTTTGGAGGTCTCTTGCTCCTGCGGCCAGTCTAGATGTAATCGATCGACTGCCCGAGTAACCACCTCGAGTAACTCCTCATAAGCTTTTTCATCACGAGAGGAGCGCTCTGAGGTGGCACTCTCCACCTCCCCAGAAGCAAGAGATGAAGTCTCCTCGGCCCGTTCAGAAGAAGGGCCGAAGCGCGCTTGAAAAACGGACGCGAGGGCTTCGTGATCCGGCGAGAGCGCGAGAGAAAGGGGCGGGTCCGTCTCACGCGCCTCAGCCAGATCAACACGCGATCCCCATGAGCTTCTAAAGAAGGCGAGCCGCGCGCGAAGCACTTTGATCGAGAGGAGATCGCAGTGCTCGCACTCGCCCTCCAGCCCGAGGATCGCGTGTTCTTCCCCCAAACACTCAAAGCAGAAAGCATGGAGATCTTCGTCAGAGAGCTGCCTCTGACAAGGAGGTAAACATCTCCTCTCCTGATCTGCCATAGTATATATATATATATATATATATATATCTACTCGCTTCCTGCTTTGCCTTTTTTTTTTTTTATTATTATTATTAAGCGTGCTCCTTCTCTCACACACACACACACACACACACACACACACACAATGCGGTCCTTGAAGACAAAGAAACCTGAGGATGTTTCCGTGTCACGTCTATTTATAACCTCCAGGTGTGTGTAATCAGTTACGTCACCTACCGAGGTTATTTAAGCCAATTCTTGGCGTGTTTGACACACGTGCTTCACAACCGGTCGAACAAAGAATGTTCTCATTAGCGTTATTGAAACGCAGCATCGAGAGTAGCTTTTGATAGGGAACGAGGGTTACATACGTAACCGAGATGTTATTTGCTGATAAATAGAATAAATGTTTTTGTGCCTTGTACATGTCAAAAACATCATACAGCTCAGATAGTCATGTAATTTTAAAGGTAACACAGAGCACAATAAAACAAGCTTTGACTAAGCTTGAGTGAGGCATTACTTCAAATTAAAAACAACAATTGCAAAACTGTCAAGGGCTAAGAAAAAGGTTGCCTTAGTTCCAAATACTGTGACTTTTGATTGCTTCATGATTTCACCAAAAAAAAAAAAAAAAAGACTCCTACCTTGCTTCTTTCCTAAGATACTGAATGTCAAATAAGAAAGATATAAAACATTTTACACTATTTTTCTTATATTTTGTCACTTATTTCTCAGCATGATAATGTTTTATTATTATAAATTATTCTTATTCTTATTCTTAATAATAATAATAAGAAGAAGAAGAAGAAGAAGAAGTGATACCTACCTTTTGACTCTCCTCACTCCAATTTTGGAATTATGAGTCATTATTTTTCTGTATGTCACTCAGAAAACAAAAGTTTTAAAATGCCACCAGGGAGTTAAGGGCTAAACAGAAATGCCTCTTTTGTTCCAAAATGTTGTAAATTTTGTATACTTTATGCTATCACCACAAAATTTGAAAAAGATACAGCTAACATGTTGCGGAACATCACCAGAAAAGTTATCATGAGTCATTATTTTTGCGCATGTCACTCAGAAAAAAACAACACGTTCAGGGAGGCAAAAATGCATTCAGGGCTTAAAGGGTTAATCTTGTATTTTGTCATGTTTGCTTTGTTTATTTTTGAACAGAATATTTTCTTATCCAGTTTATTGAGCAGGCACTACAGCACCTCACTACAGTACCCCTGGACCATACGTCCAGACACTGAAATAGCCTTCAGCATCCCTGTGACCCTACAGACAATGGATGGATGGATGGATGGATGGATGGATATATTTTAGAGTATATGTTACTGACACAGATCGCCACTCAGCTTTAAAGGGGTCCTTTAGAATACCTTGAGTGTTTGTATGGGCAACCCTGCACAGTGAATACAAAATAAGCCACCAATCTTCTGGAGATCATGTAGAAGTTTTCCATTTTATACTGTATATGTTTTATCTTCTCTCTACATTTTAAATGTAGAGAGAAGAACCTATCAAAAATGTAGGTTTTGTCTGTTGGCTCCATTGTTGACAAAGGGGCTAAATTTCATTTCATTGTGAATTGCAGTTCAGTTTTTTTCCTGCCCTGGCATGTTCTCACCTCCAGCCCCCAGAGGCATGTGAGCTCAGTGTTTGACTCTGATCCACAACTGCAAATTGCTACATGCAAATCATAGCCTGTGATCCAGTAGAGGTTTCATTCTGTCGTATAAAAGGAACGGTCACCTGACAAAGCAGTGAATACATTAAAATACACTGAGACAATCACCTTTTTTTCCTTACACAACTGTGATTTGAAGAAATAATACATTTGATAGTTTGAACCTTTTATACATATTGCAAACAGTGAGTTTTGCAAAATCCTTCTTAAAAAGGCACAAAAGTTGAGAGGTTTGTTTGTACACATGCAACAACAATTGACTCTACAGTACTGTTGTCACTGATATCCAATATGCAAATAACATTGAACGTATAGAATAATACAAGATTGAATCTTAAGGAACATGTTAAGAACACATCATTCATCCCAAAATGAACATGAAATTAATTTTAACTATTATAACTAAGCCTATTTTATAACTATTAGCATTTTTACTTTGTGGCATAATGTTTAGGATAATTAAGCAAACTACAGTCATTCCTACTATTGTAATATAAAATCATCTAATGTAATGTGAAAACAGAGATATATTAAAATTGCATACTGTATAATTCCAAATCTGTAACTTGACTTCACACTATTGTCCTGCAGTTTTAAGCACATTTGATTTTCTGCAGAACGTGATATGTTTCCCAGTGAGATGACACAAATCAACTCTATGCAAATAAATTCAAAAGAAGAAATCAATTGTTTTATTGCTTGCTATCCAAGATTTTAAGAGAAAAGTGTATGTCTATTTAGTAAATTAAATGCATGTCCTCATTAATCAAGCTTGTGTGATTTGATTTTGATCTGATCTCAACAAGGGCAGTGTGGGTCAGGACTGCCACCGCTGCTGGCTCTCACTCATTCAGATTCACCTCGGCTGATAAAACACGCAATAACCAGTGAAGATTGCTCACTGTTTCTTCTCATCTTCTGTGGTGCAGTGTGAACAATGCTTCAAGCAAAATCTACCTCTGGGTTTAAGTCGTTATTTAAATTATTAACAACCAACATTATGCTCTGTTCCTCAAACAACCAAAGCTGACAAGTCTTACAGACTACTTTTATGCTACCTGTTTGGCCCTGTCCCAAATGGCACACTTCATGTGCACTTTTGGTCTTGCAGACTTACAATGGCCACCATGTGCACATGTCCTCATGAAAGTATGGACTCAGAGGAAGATTGTGAGTGTTTAGGGTATGATTTGGGACAGGGCCTTTGTATGCTAAACTATCTAAATAGAGTTTCATTTGTGTTGCTCTTGACATGTTGTAAAGCATACTCCAAATGAAGCTTTTCCAGATGACATGAATCAGAAAATGATGTCGGCTTTTCTGGGGTTGTATGCTGAATGCTTAAAATTAGGTTAGATTTAAGGTTAGATTTCTGTCTTCTGTATCCATCTGAAATTGTGTTGGTTATTTGATTAGACTGTTGCTGTGGTACACTGAATAAAAAATGGTGCAGTGAACTACACAAAGACTAGTGAATTTCACAAATAATACAAAGAAAATACTGAACATGAAATTTTGAAGTAGAAAAACTAAAATAGTATTTTTGTATTTTTTGTATATATGTGCATTTTCTGAAACAGTGTCTTTAAAACATACTCAAATTGTCTGGTTTTATTCACAACTTCAGAAAATGTCATTTGCATTTCCAAATGTATATTTCAGTAACACTTAAGTTTTTGATAAACCTAATATTTGCATTTAAATTTTGAAAAAAAAAAAAAAAAAGTCCACATGATAATTTCAGTTATGAGATTGAAGTAATGAGATTAGTTGATCTTAGTTATGCAAAATAGTGGAAATTGTTGTTTAATTGTCATGAAAGTAATTTCACCATGCAAAAGGCTGCATTTTTTGAAATATATTATTTATTCAAGAAAATATTATTTCCAGGGGGTTTCATTATTTCTTTCTTTTTCATAATTTAAATTAGTATATATTAAGTTTGTCAAAAGCTTTATGCAGATAAATGCTTTCATTTGATTCTGGATTGAAGAATGGTCCAGACAGATTCACTTAAAGATTCTCAAATGCTTTCAGGGACCCCAAAGTAAACAGCATCATGTATTTTGTGAGTACACAGATGAATGTGAGTTTGCTAACAGCTGCTGGAGTCAGATGAGCGTGGTGTGAGCTGCTGATAGCTGATGTCTCACCTCCACACTGTGCGGGTCATTCCATCAGTGAGTCTCCAGCACGCCTCGCCTGATAGCATTGTGTTCTGGATAAATAGGGTTTTGTTTGTGACTCTACTGCCCTTTCCTTACCTCCATTTAGAGAGGGGGATCAGGAACCATCAGCACAAACGGACAGCTCGAAGAATAGAGCAATTCCTCCTGGGATGATAGTGTCAGAACAGAGAGGAGAAAAAGAAAGAAGAATGACAGATAAACCAACACATTCATGACGGAGGCTCAACTTCTCTTTGTCTATGGACAATGACATGTCCATCAAACCACAAGTACTTTCTAAACATTCTGCCTAATGCAATGACTATGCTGGAACACCACCGACATACAATGCATTTTAGAAGCCATGTCTGAATATGAGATCTAATTTGAGACTTATTCACATTGTGGCTCTAAAACGGTTCCTTTGTTTCTACTCACCTGGATTCAGTTTGAGATGTCCATTGCTTCAAGTCATTACAGAAATCAGAAAGTCTGCCTGTAATGTCTGCTGTAAATTGCAGCTTTAATGACAGGCTCTCAATCTTGGAAATTTGATGACGTACTTCACGCGTCCTGGAGCAGGTCTAATATAATTTTCCAGTGGCATAATTTACACATATGTACTTGAGACCACATGCTCCTTCACAAATGAGAGTGAAATAGGCCTCCGTCAGTCCAATCCGACCTCTCAACAGCAGTAAATAGCATATTATTAAACACATAGTATAATGGGCTGATTCATGAGACATATCCTGCTCCATACAGCCATCAGAGGGAAAACTAAACACCTCCATAAATGTAATATATGAGGAAAAAGCTCTGAGTAGAGATGTGGATTTTATCACACCATTAAGACAATATAAGGACTTGAGTATCTGGTGTATGACATGCACATAGATGACTAACATAGAGACTAAGTGCCACAGAATGAAATCAAATGCTATTTGAGTTTGTCAGTAATTAAGAAAAAAAAAGAACAGAAAGTACATCTTAAATTATTTAAAAATATTTGTCAATGGGGTCTACTTTTTTTCTACTTTAACAAACAGTCAGTGAAACGAGGTGCTTAATCTTGAAAATGTCGACTGTCATCCTCAGGAGTTTAAACAAAGTATTTTTTGATTAGTATTATTTTACACTTATTTTAAATTAGTTTTGCAATATTTGCAACCCTGTTATTAAAATTCAGAATTTGTCTGTGTAAAATCAGATTTGTATAATTTTATTTTGTGGTAATAAACACTGAGCAAAAAACAAACAAACAAACAAACAAAAAAACAAACAAACAAAAAAAAAAACAGTATGATGGCTTTTTTAATGCCATGTAACAAGGTTACAACGTTCAAGCTTAATGAATGCTATCGACATAACAATATTAGTAAAATTTAGAAAATGCAATGGCTATTTGCTTGTTTTCATGGCATGCTGTAGAAAGAGTTGAAACTTAATCACAATTGAGGATTGTTCATCTTTAGTCATGCAATAATAGGTTCAATTTATGTTTAATAGTTTAAAATGATGAAACTGTTGATTGATTTTAAGAAGCTACATTGTGTCTTACTTTATGAATAAGCAGAAAGATCCTGGACGTTACCTTTGTGTTCAGCCTCAGTGGACCAATGTCATGTTTATCAGGTTAATGTCACAGCAGAACATTATTCACACTTTTCTCTGATAAGATTTTGAATGATAGAGCTGTTGTTGGGGGATCGTAAACATATTCCCCCGCTTCCTCCCTTCTCCAATCCTGTGGATGTATTTTTACCAGGAAGGTGAAAGGTCAGGCCTAGCAATTTGAGCATAAGCCAACAAGAACTGTTCAATCACGTGGCAAATGTTTCCATATCTCTCTGAGTCCTTGAACTCACAAGGTGACTGGCAGTCGTGTTGGTCCAGTAGTTCAGCCCTCAGAAAAATCATTCATTTTTCAGCGCACTTTCACATCTAATAGAATTTGTTATGATGGTACATCTGCGAGCAGAAAGCCTCTAGAGCTTTCCTTCCTGAAATTCACTATCCCATTAGAGTGAGAAATCAAACAAAACAAATGATATTCCTTTGGAGAGTCACACCACTCTTCTGTGCCGCACCGGATGTGCTGTTTGTCCTTTAAGAGACGCCAAGAAAAATAAATACTGAACGACAAGCAAATCTTTTAGCAAGTAACGTTTTAAAGGGAGTCTTGCGTCAGAGGTGTGACCTCCGACCCATCGGCTCCAAACTGCCTTCTGTCAGGACAGGGAGATGAGAAACGGTTATCAGCAGCCCAAGAGAGCGGCGCTGAGCTCCCGCGACACACAGCAGCGGCTCGAGTTCACACAGGAAACACAGACCAGATGAAAACTTAATATATGTGTTAATGAAAGCCAGCAAATAAAACAGCACATTAACTAACACAGAGGTCACAGAGATCTCTATCTATCTATCTATCTATCGTTCTATTGTTCTATCTGTCTCTTTCTTTTTACATGTTTGCCCTGAAGGCAAATCATTAACTGGCCACATGAAATTTAAGACAGTTGCGGACTTTGGTTGACAGTATAATCAACCTATGACTCTCGTATAGTAGAGGAGTGACCTCAATTCACTTCATTCATGCTTTATGACAGATGTCAGTTGGCACACTTATATCACATATTAGGTTTCAGTCAAGGTGACAGGTATAAAACCACATGTACACACAAGCATATTCACATTCATCTGCTTTACAAATATTTCCCCTTACTGTTTAACTGTCCTCTTCTGCTTCCCCATCGCTCCCACTAGTAAATATTCTGTGTTTGTCTACCCAGAGGACAAACCAAAAGTCAAAGTCGTGCTGCTTTCACTGCTGGAGTTATCCTGATGCTTTTACTGCTGACCTCCAGTTTAGAAAACACAAGAGTGTGTGAAAGCGAGTAACATCTCACACAAAACACACTCGGATGACCTCTGCTGTTTGGTCATGAATAATGGGGACCGTTACTCTCAGGGTACAGAGACTCAGAGAAAGCCTGGTCCTGCTTCTGCAGACACTGATGGGTTGCCATGTTTTTCACCTCGGCCTCGTGAAGCACGTGGCTAGTAGGGAAGGTTAAGTGGGAAGAGGAGGAATGACTCTATTTGTTACAGTAATGTCCCTCACGGTAATATTCATTCCCCATGTGTTGTTATTTGTGTGGAGGGCACCATTAATTCCTGCCTTTCTTATCCAAATATATGTGTGTAGATGGTGGCCATTGCTTTTCCATTACCTCTGCTGCTGATGCTGTGTCAGAGCGAAACCTTTTCATCCTGATTTAATCACTGGAGATCAGATAAGTGGATCAATGTTTTATTAGGTTGACTTTAGGAGAGATTAAAAGACAAAACCCTTGTTAGTGTCTTGATTGTTGTGGGGAAATCTGATCACTAGAAAGGACATTAGAGGTTGTTTTTTGGCAATGCTTGTGTTGGCTTTTGCAATGTAAGTCATGATAAAGCACTGTATGAAGTAAGTTTGGTTAAATTCAAAGGAATCATACTAAATTAAACTAAACTTTTCTTCTTTCTAAAACTTGAGGTGCAAGTTGAAATTATTTAGGTAATTAATAGATTATGTGAATTCAAATAGTTCATGCTTTCACATATCGTTCATTCATTGATATATACATAAATTTTTGATTGTATGAATTACTGATATACTAGTAAAGGATGGTGTACAATCAGCTGTTCATTACCCCAAAATGGACCTTAGAGGAATTCCATCACCTTAGAGGAATCACTGAACACAATAAAAGAGAGTCTTGAGACACTGTGCTGGATTTTTACTCAGTGTCCTTGTGTGTCTCCAAATGTCCATGACAAACACAGCATCCTCACTGTCCCCTTCTGCCTGAATGGCAAATTAATGCTGCTCTGAATTAAATCACATCTCTATTGCATTAAATCAAAGTCAATTTTATTATGCTGACAGTATCGCTTGCTGCTTTATAGCCTTCATGAAGAGAGAGGCAAGATGTTAAAGGGTAAAAAAAATGACGAACAGAGGTATCAAGCAAGGACGAAATGATGTGGTTATGGGCTAGAGAGGAGATTAAGACTGTATTAGAGCAATACTGGAATCTAACTGCATTTCATGACGAGTAAAGACGTGAAACTCTTCCTTAAAAAGTTCGTATCAGTGTTTGACTTCATATAATTATATCATTTAACTGCTAATCTAAACCGCCGCAGTCAGTGTGACTGTTACTGCATCCTGGGTTAACTTCACCCTCCATTAATTAATTCATTATCTAAAACCAAAGTATTGATTTTTCTAATGGTTTTACAAATCTGTAAAACATCCAGCGGTGTAATTAAAAGAATATGGAGCTCTAATAAATCATGTGGAAAGGGACAAAGTTTCCGCCCTCAGTTCCGCGCTGGAGCGAGATGAAAACACGGAGGCGTGTCGAGACGGAAAACTCCTCATTAGTCCTCTGGATTTTCTCCAATTGGAATTTCTCTGAAAGTTTGTTAAGGAACAGCAATTACACCCATTTTTAGATCATTACAGTAAAAAGTACATAGAGAATATGAATACTGACACATAGATTGCTTTGATTTTCATAGCTGCGGAGGCCACACAAAGAACACAAATATTGCTTTAATACCTCAGAAATAAAGCACCAGGGAAAAGTGTATTAAAGAAATAAACCTTCTTCCTACATACAATTTACAATCTACCACTCCCTATTTACACATACAATTACAAGCAACCTGTTTAATAATTAAGTACTCTGGTAAAGTTATTACAGCAAAACACTGCCAAGAAAAATAAATACAGCAAAAAGTAGAAGAAAAAAGATGCGGTTGACAGCCACAGTCACTGAAACACTGGAGGCGACACAGCGAGCGTGAATCACAGCACGGCTGTAATTACTGTGATATAGGCAGTGTGCTGCATACATTTGCATCAGCGCAATGACAAATGCCCCTTTTAGTACATGTCATAGGATTCCTGTGTCAGGACGTGCATATAAATCTAACAGGTCCGTCTTCTAGACTCCATAATTACATCAAATGGAGGAATTAGTGCTTTCCTGCATGGCAAAAGTCCCCTCAATTCCTCAACAGACTCACCACACACCCTTTGTGCAGAAACAGTGGAAATAATAGCGGAGCTGCATGTGGTTCATAAATCTATTGGTGGTGGTTTGTGCGATAATCTTTTAGTGTTAAGGAATCTCAGCACTTCTGTGACAGATGCATCAGTTAAATGAAGATCCTTAGCTGCTGTGCTCATATGATGTGTGACGTGCTGAGGTTAGATAGAGCCCAGCACGGATCTTCTGATGACTCTTCATTAGTTCATTATTATTCATTTGACCTTTAGGCCCTGACGTCATAACCCAGAATGGCACACAGATCTGTCCTATAGGTCCTTTGTGTGATAATGAGAGTGTTGATGACGCAGATGATGATGATTGTGGGGAAGTCGTGGCCTAATGGTTAGTGAGTTGGGCTTGTAACCTGAAGGTTGCCGGTTCGATTCTCGCACCGGCAGGAATTGAAGGTGGGGATTGTGAATGTTGTTCTGGTGTTCACGGTGTGTGTGTTTGTTCACTATTCTCTGCTGTGTGTGTGCACTTGGATGGGTTAAATGCAGAGCACCAATTTCGAGTATGGGTCACCGTACTTGACAATACGTCACAACTTTCACTTTCATGATGTTGACATAATGATAAAGCAGTGAATGATGATCTTGTTAGATTTATGAGAACCATTGTCCAGTTCTCTACTAAGCTACCTGCTATAGCTCAATAAACCCACTGGAAGGGTTTCAGGACAAGCACGGCGGATACAACTCGAGTCGCTTTATAAGCTTTTATTGTGCACACATACACAATAACCATCCACAAACTAGATAGCCTAATGCTACCGCTACGCTAGCCTGTTAGCTATCTGGTAGGTTAGTTGGGTTAGGTTAGAAACCTGCGATGAAAACAAAAAAAAAAAAAAAAAAACATTCACCAGAATTAACTAATGAAGTTACACAATCATGTGATATCAATCTTTTTGATCTGAATTACTACCAATGCCAGTTTATAGTCACTCACCGGCAAGGCGTACCAGTCCTGACCATCAATTGAATGAAAATGAAACTTAAAGGCGACGCGCTAGCACACTGTGTCTAATTAAGCATATACAGACACACAGTGAGGAGACCGGGAATAATAATAAAACAAACTTGTAACCTAGTAAGATTATAACATATATGAAATATAACATAAATATGCCTGCTTTTGAAATAAGGCGGTAAATGTACACAATTATACCCCAGAAAATAATAATAACATCCATCACTTGTTATATATATATATATATATATATATATTAATAGTTACACCTACTGGAAAGTTCTACAACCATACAGACTCATCCCTCAAACAGGTAGTGTGATAATTAGAAAGAGCTGTGTTATGCTGTGTATTGTACACAGTGAAATACAGTGGACTATATTAAGCACAATGACTGCATACACGTCACCATGAAGATAATAAATGATGAGTTATGTGTTATTAGGAGCAGTCTGTCAAACCTAACTCTCCCCAGTTTGTAACCCTGTCATATCCCACAGGCTCCGGTATCTAGATGTGGAAGCTCGGGATCTGTGATGTATTTCTTCCATACAACACAGCAGTCAGGGCTTTTTCACTCACAAACTATGCATGATCATACTCTGAAATGGGCTTGAAGGGTAATCAAGAAAAAGAATGAAGGTTTCATATGCTAAAGTGCATGACTTCTGTTATGAAGAGATTTTTCTGCAGTTTGACTGAAATGAGGATATGACAGCCTGCCAGTCTGTTTCATTTCCCCAAACTTTGAAGATTGCACTTTTTTAAAATGTTAAAGCAGAGATAAATAACACGTTTTGACCATCTGCCTTCATCGGTCCAAAGTTTGTGTTTCAAATAAATTTTCAAATGTCCTGACCAGCACAACCATGGAAATCAGCAGTAAAGCTAT
Source organism: Spinibarbus caldwelli (assembly GCA_039654775.1). NCBI lineage: Eukaryota > Metazoa > Chordata > Actinopteri > Cypriniformes > Cyprinidae > Spinibarbus > Spinibarbus caldwelli. The sequence continues at coordinate 995,610 of CM077226.1, read as the reverse complement.
ATTGTAAATATCACAGTGTCGCAATCGTAATTCAGTTCTGATGGAACACAGGGAGAGGATTTCCACTGTAATTTTATGCCACCCTCATGCACAGAGGCCGTTTCGCTCAGGCAATATCCATTTTGCAGTGAAAATGAGTGTTTGAGCTGTTTCCTGAAACTGCACTTTGACAATATTTTATTTACTTGGGACACTTGCCTGTCAAACATGATGACTTCAAAACGGCTGATGTGCTCCGGTGAGGACAAGCAGCTATTGATTTTCCGTGTCATCTAAACAAAGAAAAAGCCACGTTCATACAGTCTCCTCCAGCGCTGTGAAATACCGTCATCAATGATCATTCACGGTGTGCAGGTGTGAGAAGACAAACCGCTTCTTCCTGCCAATCTCTCCATCTATTCTAAGAGGCAGTTTTTCTCCACCTCTTTCTTCTTTTCTTCCAGCATAACAGCGGGCAATTACTCATATATTGGTGAGGTCTAGCAATGGCATGATTGCTGTAACAGTCCAGTAGTCACACCAGCATGTGCCCTCTGTGGTCCATGAAGTCAGGTGAGGGTTTTTACACAAAGGAAACATAATATGCCCTTGATGTTCCCTGCTGTGATGACAGGTACATCAGAAAAAAAACAAAAAAAACAAAAAAAAAAAAAAAAAAAAAAACATAGCTTTTCCTGGATTCACAATCAAGAGTATGGTCTTACTCACTGTGGTCATGTGTTTATGTCATGTGTCAGATAATACTGGCTTTATTAGTGCTAATGTACGCAATTCAACAGTGTCTTTGTTAAAGAGTTATGCATGTCTCAGAAACAGTTTAGATAATGCGTATGGACATAAAGCATTATATAAAGCATCTATTTTTATTAGATATACAGATATACAGTGTGTTCATGCTTAATATGTCCTGCATAATTTAATACATACAGAAATATATTTTGTGTGAATTTAGTAAGCATTAGACACACTTAATGTTTTCTATATATCTGCACGAGCTGCATTTACAGACTTATATCTAACCCTGTCCGACTGACACGCTGCACACCAGGTCATTTTAGGTCACAGTGTCAGTTGGTGATGCCTTCTGCTGGTTGTGAGCATTATTCATTAACATGAACAGAAATGTCTAGTCAGAAATAGAGGTCAGTTGTTCAGACCAACCACTCAATACAAAACAGCAAACATCTTAAAACTAGAGCAAACATGTAAATCAAAAATTCAGTATGAGCTGCTGTTTCCGCCTGCTTTATTTTTGGTGCTCAACACACACCTGCCATAACACAGCAAGACACATTCATTCTACCTTCAGTGTTGCCTGTCAATTAAAGGCATTGAGAGGATGGAAAATCACACAGCTCAGCATTCCACGCAGTGAATGATTCCTTAAATCAGCGGCAGAGGAATATATGCAGCTCGTAGATTCCAGCAGGTCTGAGATGCTGGAACCGTGTGCTCTGGGGAAATATGAACAGAGTCTCATATCAGCCTTGAAGTTGCAAGCACAAATTACATGGGCCCTAGAGCCTAGAGTTAATCCTGCATATATGGCTTGTATTCAAATATGCAGAACCCCACACATCTGCAGAAATATGATAAAAATCAAACAATGACAACTGTCTTTTTTGTTTTCTTTTTAAACGTGTAAACTCTGAAGGTGCTGAAACCCTACTGCATTTGTGCTGTTGTGCCAATTATTATTTTTCTACCCTAAAAGTTTGTGGGCATCACATACTGTCTGTCGTATGGATCTCACAGTTGGTCCTCAATCCTCCCATTACTCAGACTCCCCACATGCAGTGTCAGGCACTAGGTGGCGCTATAATACATACAATTTCAGTTTAAGCCTGGGACACTTTTCAGCAATTTTGAAATTTCTGAAAAAACATTGTTTTTTTACTTTTTTAGGACTCCTGGTTGGCCGTTGGTTCAATTCGCAGGTATTTGACTAATTGACCTATATCTGCTCAATATAATAACCAGAATTATGAAAACTTGATATGCATAAACAACTGGTCATTCTCAAGATACACACCAAGTTGCTTCAAAATGAGCCATGAAATGTTATCATATTAGTCAACAAATATGGCCGTCAACAGCCAATCAAATTTCAGGGGATAATAACTTGCACTGACTGCACTGATCATTATGAAATTGAAATGAGTGAAAAAGATATCAAAAGGATTTAGATTCAATTAATCATTTAACAGATATGGGCTGATAGTTTTTGGGGTGTGGCCCGGAATGACTAATAGGCCTTTTTCTTGTGAGCAAACATGTGGCAAACATGAAAAACAGGATATTTTAAAGGGGTCATCGGATGCAAAATTCACTTTTCAAGTTGTTTGAACATAAATGTGTGTACACATCCATCATATAATGATAAAAATCCACCCAGTGTTCTTTTTTTTTTTTTTTAAATCCTTAATTTAATATCCCCTTTCTCAAATCAGGCTGTTCTGAGATTCCTGTCAGAATGACGTAGTTCTGCACAGGCCCCTCCCACGAGAGTTGATTGACAAGGCCGTCTTACCGTAGACCCGCCCTGAGTGAGCTGAGAGCTGTCCGCTATGGAGTCGACTCCGGTGCAGGGGAAGACAAGAACGTCTCCGATTAAGCGATTGAGGTGTTCTGTTGTTGGATGTAATAATGAATATAGCAGTCGTCATTTACTCCCGACATCTGAGCCGCTGAAGACGCAAAGGATTAACGTCACTTTCGCTTTGAAGGGAATGTGCCAATTCCCGATCTACCTAAATGCGTCTATGTTCGCACGAATCATTCATGATCCAGCCTCATCTACAGAAGAAGTGAGTATAAGGGGTTTTTTTATGAATCTTTGCAAATCGCCTTTCCTAATAACGTGCTAGTTAGCCAGTTTCACAGCTAAAGTAAACAGTACTGCTCGTCACCCCACGGAAGAGAGGGGCGGGGTCAGCAGAGCTCATTAGGATTTAAAGCAACATGGACAAGAACAGTGTGCTGAGACCAGAGCTGATTTTGACAGGGTAAAAAAGGTGTTTTTTACACTACCATTGAGAAATTTTAACCAAAGTATGTTTTAGACTTTTTATTAAGACCCTAAAGAATCATATCAACTTGTGCAAAATGGGCATCCAATGGCCCCTTTAAGAGCAATGCAATATTTCATACATTTCTGATGTTCTAAATGATTAGCCATTTTATATCCATGTGAATGACAGAGGTAGGCTGTAATATTAAAATCTGTGATCTGCAATATGTTTAATAGATCAATTATGTTCTCAGTTTAAAATAACATGCAAGCATGGTACACCTATCAACATCTTTGTACACCAGAAAGTGGTTTTATATGTTATACAAAAACACAAATTTGATGTACTCTATTTGAGCTGATAATATATTAAATTGTTTACATGATCGTAGTTTCATTAGAGTTGTTCGATTCTAGGTTTTTTGGAGTCAAATGCAATTCCCGACTGCCACTATAGCATACTATTATACTATATTTGCAAGTTAATTCTCCTAAAAAGGCTCAACCAACCCAACACAGCAAAGCTGACTCAACCGAATGTGTAAGTTTAGGGTGCGACTGTCTGTTTGTCCAACCAATGGCAGAACGGGGAACATTTTAATAGCTCGGCTAACTCATAAGCACACAGTTACTAGAGAAACATTTAGCGGTTATCTCTATTCACTGGTTACCTCTGTAGTCTTGCCACACAAAGTACCCAAATGCCCAAAATGTTAATAGTGTACAAATCCAATATGTGACGAGCCATTTGTGCAACACCTGACAGGGTTAATAAAGACAAGCGGTTTTCTGTGATGCACGAGCATCTCACAGTTCTAATTAACCTTCCTGCCGCTCTAATTAATTAAATTCCAGCAAGGTCAAGCGCTATGAATTGAACAATTAAGCACTTACCCGGTATGAGACATTTGCAGTGTTAACTTAGTTAGGTTGAGCCTCGAGTGCTGCAGAAACGCGTGAATGCAGGGGGTTCAGGTGTGTTTCCAGCAGCCTGCTTGGCACATCTGCTGATGGCGGCGCGTGTATGATCGGGGAGCTCTCACATGTTATTCTCTATCCATCTGCCCACAAGTCATCACGTGAAAGTCGACAGAGGGCAAGAAACTGCGAAGAAACATGGCACCAGCACTTTCTAGTTTTATGGTCCTTGTTGCAACTTGAGCCTGAGATACCACCAGGGTAATGAGGCAGTTGGACACAACAGCTTGCTGATGTTCCAGAATGGCCCTAATAACTAGGTATCATTTAGAATGCTGGTCCCCCCAAGACCTAACCCATTCCTGTCTAGCAGTGTGTAACCTGCCAAATGTGACTACCAACTGTTCCTGTCCTCGGGACATCCTTCGATTTGGCGCTCGTACAGTGTTCGGATGTGACAGCAGGCCTGACACCTTCCTTTGTGGGATTGTTAGCAATATTGTTGTGCCTCCTCATCAACCTAAACTCGGAGAACAATACATAATGTATTATTTGGCTCATCTTTGTTAAAGTATAAAGGACCTTCAAGGCCTTCCGCAGCACTGGAAAAGTTATAACTTTCCATCCATTTCACTTGTCACAAGACTTCACTTGAGTTTAACAGTAATTAAGGTAAACAAGGTCAAAAAGGTTCAGGTTCAGGTTGGAACTCTAGGTTGTGACTCTTGCACTTTTTTATCATACTTCCAACTGAAATTATGTACACTTGCTTGTCTCTCCTATGATCCTCCAGGTCATTTGGCCTTGATTTGATGGTTTTTATTGAATTGTGCTTAGATGGGTGGACAAAATATGAGCTGGCTTGCAATCATTTGGGTGGATTTCATAAACATTTATAATGATGAAATTCTATTGCTTAATGGTACAACTAAAATGACAAAAATGTAAGTTGTATTTAGCAGTCAGAACACCAAAGGCTAACTGGGGTGGCAAAATAATGGCTGGAAGATATGCCTTTCCATGCAGCGTGTCCAGTTTAGTCTGCTTAATGAACCAATGACTCTTCAAAAAACACAAAGAGCCTTACTGAACAAACTCAAAAATCCCTTACAGAGCAAACTCACCCAGTTATCTGACCGCTAACTACTAAACTGGAAGATATCAATAGCTTGTTATATAACTTCTCTGGAGAAAATTATACACCTGCTTCTAAACACACTGAACTCGGTGGGGCTCGTTTTCCCAGAGGAGATTTGGGGGAATTCATCGTTTACAGACGTGTTGTGTGATTTTAATCCCATGTGAATCGAGCCTGTCTGTGATTTTATCTTTAACTTCAGAAAACCATAGGGAGAAATTCCTGTTTTTGGTCAGCTCAGCGGTCCTCTGAGAAATCTAATCCCATGCGGACAGAGGGTCTGTGATTGCTGTATATTATCATTTTCCACAAGGTTTCCCAACGTTTGTTTTGACCTTTGTCGAGCACCTTAACTAGTGTTTTCTCTGGGTGTGCAGATTCTGCTCCACCTGCATTATGGATTTTTCCATTCAACGAAAAATAGCATCACTAAGAATAAGATGATGCTTATCACAGAAACTGTGATAGTAACATTATATATTTGTATATACTGTGTACATACATTAACATTTACATTTAGTCATTAGCAGACGCCTTTATCCAAAGCGACTTACAAATAAGGACAATGGAAGCAATCAAAATCAACAAAAGAGCAATGATATGCAAGTGCTATAAGTCTCAGTTAGCTTAACACAGTACACATAGCAAGTTTTTTTTAATTATATAATAAATAAAAAAGAAAACAGATAGAATAGAAAAAGAATAGAGCAAGCTGGTGTTAGAGGCCTTTTTGCTTTTTTTAATTGAATATAAATAAAAAGAAAACAAATAGAATACAAAAATATTAGAGAAGCTAGTGTTTTTTTTTTTTGTTTTTTGTTTTTTTAATAGAATTAGAATAGAGAGTGATAGAGTTAGAGGGTCAAATAAAGATGGAAGAGATGTGTTTTTAGCCGTTTCTTGAAGATGGTTAAGGACTCAGCTGCTGGGATTGAGTTGGGCAGGTCATTCCACCAGGAGGGAACATTTAATGTAAAAGTCCATGAAAGTGATTTTATGTCTCTTTGGGATGAACAATAAAGCACTGTTCACTTGCAGAACGCAAGCTTCTAGAAGTCTGAAGTACTGAAGTTAGGTACAGGGGTGCAGAGCCAGTGGTGGTTTTGTAGGCAAACATACATAATGTATTGTATAAATTCTGTATATGTGTATATGTACATATTTTATTACAGGTATGTGTATAAATTTTGTATTTTGTAGGCTGTATATTTTGTATATTTTAAGTGCACTGTTTGGAGTATGCACCAAAGACTTTCACAAACCACTATACTTCAGTGTTTTGGTGGTGTGACAATAAAGGTAATTTGAATACATGACTAAAACTATATTCAGTATTCAGTAAATAAATATGCTGAATTAAGTTAGCGAAAAATTAATAGCCTACAAATCCTAGCAAGCTATTCATATCAAGTTTATTTTATCATGCGCAATAATTCAATAAAATGATTTTGTGTTATTATTTGAATGACCGTGTATTATGTGCACTTCAGATCACAGGGCTTTCTATGCCGCCCACATACAAATCCTCCCACCATAACTGAAGCTTCAGTATTGATTAAAAAACTAATCCTGTCTCAGTCATTTGATAGTTTCCTTGTAATATGATATTATGTAATTTCTTTGTAATGTTAGCAAAACTGTTTTTATTTAGTTATTTGCTCTTAAATCTGCAGAACATTTTTATATAGTATGCAACACTAAAAAAAAATCCCAGATACTACAACTTAAAAATTAAATTCAGCTGTTGCCGTATAATCAAATTGGCTTTACTAGTAATTTCAACTTAAATTATATTAAATTGACACAAAAATTAAGTTAAATCCTGTATAACTTAAAACTGAAATTGAATTTTGTGAAGCTCAATTTTGATGAGTGAAATAAATAAAATAAAAATAAAAATAAAAAATTACCATGACTTCTTGATCACATCATTTCTTTTAGTGACATATGTAAATATAGTAATACAACAAATTTCTTTCTTTATGAAGTATTAGACCTATTCCAACCATCTCAGAGACATTTAGAATAATGTTGTCTTGGTGCCCTGGACATTTATTTGTTTGTTTGTTTATAAATACAGTAGCATCATAACTTTGTTGTCTTCTGATGCAACTGTTTTGCATTTTCATGGACACAAATGTTCTTAAATTCTTAAAGATGCTGCAGGAGACACTGCTTCCAGGATTTAGAATGGCAGGTGAATGTAGGTTTTTGGAAATGTCTTATCAGTTAATTGCTGGTTATATCCAGTTCAGTTGAAATGCATCCTAATGAAAGATGACTGGAGGGTTAGGAGAGGAATGATTTTGACATGAAATCGGGGAATGCTTGGTACCTTTCTATCTTTTCTTTCTTCCAAAGGTGACTTCCACGTAACTATCAGAGTCCAAATGAAAAGCAAAAGGTTAACGGCCTTTGAAACTGTTGCTAGTGGTTCCTGCACTATTTACCTGAGGGGTTCAGTGTTACCTCACTTATTTCACACTGAGATTTATTGAAAGCGAGAACAAAACGGGCCACAAAACAGACCTTTAACGAGCCCAGCATAAATCCACCGGGTGTAGCTCACATTCAAAAACAAGCCCTTAACATGCATGATACGCCCGTCAGGAGACAGAAAAACAAGGTGTCATTCCGGTCACTTTGAGAAAGTGAATTTACAACAGATGCTTATTTATATATTTCTCAGAGTTGATGCAATTACGTAGGCGCTCCAAAGCACATTTTATTACGGGAAGAGCATTGAGACAAATGAAACCCCAGCAGAGGCTCAGGTTAATTAGCCAATTACGTATTCATTTTATATCATCCTTGGCAGGGAGAGAAGCTTTACCACCCCCACCTAAACTGCTTATTAAAGATGAGTTTAGGTGCGCTGAGAAGATAGATGCACACGTCCAGCTCTATGCATAAGAAAAAACGAAAATCCCGGAAGAGTAATCTTGAGATAATAGATATTATAGATGTTCTGTTTTCACAAGACACAATGAGTTATCCAATTACCACCTTGCTTAGGTAGCACTTGTATAAAAAGATTAATGGTCTGCAGGTTTGTCCCACATGGAATGTCTCTTTAGAGCAAATCCCAAGCAACTCATACAAGAACGTAAGGAAAACAAGTCCAGGGTGTTGTATATTAATCAACGAGGGATAACAAATTACATCTAGGAAAGAGTAACATTAAGTACATGTATGTGAAAGGGCACAGAGGTAAATAACGAGACGACTAGGGAGTGCAAACCTTGTTATGGACAGACTCATACTGCAGACCCAAAAAAGAGCTTCTTCCAGAGATCATGCAATTTTCACTGGTTAGAGTCTGAAAAGTACAGATTCAGAATGAATATACACCTCTTTTAGGTGATTTGTGTCATTTTTCGGCTGAATATGCAGAGACAACTATGAGTAAGCGATTGGCAGTTCATTTCCCCAAAAAACAAAACACTGTAGTGCCTTAAATCATTAGTCAGTGTGTTTATACCCAGCATGACTTGAGCTAGTGAAGTAGCAGCAGTGACCATCTAACAGTACTGGGTAGGAACTGATTACATGTAATCTGGATTACATTAAATGAAGTACTTGTAATTAGATTATATTGCATTTTCTCCTAATCAGACTACAGTTACTTTTTTTCATTGATTACATTATTACCTATATTGTTCACACAATAAAAATAATTTATTCATATTTTATTGATTCTTCCTAATTATTCTTTTACATCTTTTAAATGTTACTTTCTATAATAGCTCACCACTTACATACATTCAGAAAATCTTCCAGTTGTGTGGACATTCACACAAAGACCAATCACTAGTCAGGTGTAATTATACAGAAAACTGAAAGTCCAATTTGACCACTATTATTTAATCATGTATTACTATGTAATTTGGGAGGCTTTTGTCTTTCAAATACATTGCAATACACAAATTCGTGTTATTTCTTATTTACATGTGATGCAGGGATTACTAAACTTTTTTTCTCAGCTGAACCTCTTTCACTTAATATATTTACTTGAAATAAACCCTGAGATTTTCAAGTAAAATTAATAATGAACACATTTGCATGTTCATGGTTCTCTGACGCTGGATAATAGTCACATGACACGAAGGTAAACAAATCAAATATTTCATCTTTTTTTACTGTTTATTTCGACAATAAAATTATTAATTGTAATTTTACCTTTTTATGATTTAATTATGTTAATGGCAATGAATGGAACATATTTTCTTTCCTTTTGTAATTTTTTTCATTCAATATTGTGCAAGATTATCCTATAGAAATCAATATGATAAACACATTATGTCAAAAGTAATCTAAAAGCAATCAAAAAGTAGTCTGATTATATTATCTAAAAATGTGTAATGTAATGGATTATGTTACTGACTACAATTTTTGTCATGTAATTTTTAATCAGTAAAATACTACAGTTTTTAACTGGTCCAAACAGATTTTTTTCAGCATTATATTATGACTGTTACTGTCAAAGATTGGTGTGCACAGCTCCTGTTCACGGTACATGTTGAATCTTCATCCCAGTTACTCAGGAATCACTCAGCTTTATCATTCAGTGCATGTTTGAACCATCAGGTTATTTCTCCGTCATTTCTATCAGACAGATTGCCAGAGCGGTTCATTCAGAATGACGAAGCTCCACAGATGCAGTTTATCCATCCCGTTCTGTCCTCCTCTCCTCCTGAGACGCTGATCTCAGTTCTGCGGTTAATTAAGTGATGCTGGTCCATTTGGGAGATTAATCTGTGTGACACGTGTTACTGACGTGTGTCAGATAAGAGCTGTGGAGCGAGTGAGCGTCAGCTCGACTGCTGATTGTCCTCAGGAAACACAGGACTGTTTGCTTTGTGCCATAAGACATCATTTAATTGGCATGGCACATTGTTACAAAAAATCAAGAATGGTAAATTTACAGTACAGCGAAAGGTGCATATGACTGAGAAATAATATGAATGCAGATTAAAAAGTTCATATTGGTTCTTTGACCTATTACATACCATAATAATAGCAAAATGATGAAGAAGAGTTTTATCTACATTTACATTACATTTACATTTAGTCATTTTGCAGACGCTTTTATCCAAAGCGACTTACAATTGGGGAATACATAAAGCGATTCGTCTTGAAGAGGCAATCAGACAGAGGAAGTGCTCGTAACAACAAGTCTCAGGCATTGTTCAAATAAGTACAAGCTAGAAAGGAAAGGAATAAATAAAGAGAAAGAAAGTTTTTTTTTTTTTTTTATATAAAGTTTAGGGTGAAGTCAAGTAGTGCTGAAAGAGATGAGTTTTCAGTTGTTGCTTGAAGATTGATAGGGATCCAGCATTCCGGATAGGGGTGGGAAGATCATTCCACCAGCCAGGAATGGTGAATGAGAATGTTCTGGAGAGTGATTTTGAGCCTCTCTGTGATGGTACCACGAGGCGTCGCTCACTAGCAGATCTCAGACTTCTGGAGGGGGTGTAGATTCGTAATAGTGAGTGGAAGTAGGCGGGTGCTGAGCCTGTGGTTGTTCTATATGCAAGCATCAGTGCCTTGAACTTGATCCGAGCTGCAACTGGTAGCCAGTGCAAGGAGATAAAGAGAGGTGTAACATGGGCTCTTTTGGGCTCATTGAAGACCAGACGTGCCGCTGCACTCTGAATCATTTGTAGAGGTTTGATTGTGTTTGATGGAAGTCCAGCCAGAAGAGCATTGCAGTAGTCCAGCCTAGAAATGACAAGGGCCTGGACAAGAAGTTGTGCACCATGCTCTGTCAGAAAGGGCCTGATCTTTCTGATGTTGTGTAGTGCAAACCTGCAAGATCGAGCAGTCTTTGCAATGTGCTCTTTGAAGGTCAACTGGTCATCAAAGATTACACCAAGATTTCTGACCGAAGTTGATGGGGCAATTATTGATGAACCTAACTGAATTGTGAAGTCATGCTGTAGGGTTGGAGTAGCAGGGAAGACAAGAAGCTCAGTCTTTGCCAGGTTGAGCTGTAGGTGATGTTCTTTCATCCATGCCGAGATGTCCGCCAGGCAGCCTGAGATCCGTGCAGCTACTGTTGGATCATCTGGTTGAAAAGAGAGATAGAGCTGTGTGTCATCAGCGTAGCAATGGTAGGAGAAGCCATGTGCCTGTATGATGGGACCCAGTGATGTTGTGTATGTGGAGAAGAGGAGGGGTCCAAGAACCGATCCCTGAGGAACCCCAGTGACCAGTTGATGTGCTTTGGATACCTCCCCTCCCCAGGCCACCCTGAAAGACCTACCAGTGAGATAGGATTCAAACCAGCGAAGTGGAATCCCAGTGATGCCCAGAGATGAGAGGGTAGACAGGAGGATCTGATGATTAACAGTGTCAAACGCAGCAGATAGATCCAGCAGAATGAGGACTGATGATTTGGAGTCTGCTTTTGCAATTAGCAGGGCTTCAGTGACTGAGAGTAGCGCAGTCTCAGTTGAATGGCCACTCCTGAAACCTGACTGTTTAGCATCCAGTTTGTTGTTCTGTGAAAGAAACAATGAGACCTGGTTGAAGACAACTCGTTCGAGTGTTTTCGCTATGAATGGAAGGAGAGAGACAGGTCTGTAGTTTTCAATAAGAGAAGTGTTTAATGTAGGTTTCTTGAGCAGTGGGGTTACCCGAGCCTGCTTGAACGCAGTGGGGAAAATGCCTGTGAGGAGAGATGTGTTGATGATGTGTGTGAGTGCTGGTAAGAGTGTGGGAGAGATTGCTTGGAGAAGGTGTGATGGGATTGGGTCTAGAGGACATGTTGTAGGATGGCTGGAGAGGAGAAGTTTGGATACCTCTGCCTCAGTGAGTGGACAGAAGGAGAAGATGGGAGTTTTAGCAGTGGATGTGGTTGGTTGGAGGTCGTGTGTGTGTGGAGGAGAGAACTGACTACTGATTGTTCTAGTTTTGCCTGTAAAAAAAGTGGCAAAGTCATCAGCTGTTATTGAAGTGGTGGGAGGTGGTGGAGGGGGACAGAGGAGAGAATTAAATGTTCTGAAGAGATTACGCATGTCTGGAGCACTGTTGATCTTGTTGTGGAAGTGTGAGGATTTGGCGGTGTGGACTTCAGCAGAGAAAGATGAGAGCAAAGACTGATACCTACTCAGGTCCGACGGATCGTTTGATTTGTGCCATTTTCTCTCTGCCGCTCTGAGTTTGGTCCGATGTTCACGAAGAACATCGGATAACCAGGGGTTTAGAAGGGGCAACCCGTGCTGGGCTGGAGGAGAGAGGACAAATGTCGTCAAGACAAGAGGTTAAGGTCTGGCATAGAGTGTCAGTAGCTGCATTCACATCCAGAGATGAGAAATGGGTAGGTGAGGGAAGAGAGGAGGATACTACAGAGGAAAGATGTGAGGGAGAAAGGGAGCGTAGGTTTCGTCTAAAAGTAACCGGTAAGGGGGTTGATGGCACACGGGTATCAAAAAGTAATGTAAATGAAATGAAGAAATGGTCAGAGATATGTAGTGGTTGCACCAGAATGTTATCTGCAGTGCAATTGTGTGTGTAAATTAAATCAAGTTGGTTGCCTGATTTGTGCGTGCTAGAAGTGGTAAGGCGTTTGAGATCAAATGAAGCTAGGAGTGAATGGAAGTCTGTAGCATAAGGCTTGTCTAGATGAATGTTGAAATCGCCAAAGACTAAGAGTGGAGTGCCAACCTCCATGAAAGAGGACAGCAGCCCGTCCAGCTCCTCTAGGAAGGTGGATAGAGTTTGGCCAGGGGGACGGTAAATTACCACAATCTGGAGTTTTATAGGAGCTGTTACAGTAATCGCATGACATTCAAATGAGTTGTAATTGCATAGGGGAGAGTGGGTTGAGTATGTCCAATTCTTTGAAATGAGCAGCCCAGTACCCCCACCCCGGCCAACTTGACGTGGAGTGTGAGAGAAAGAGAAATTGTTAGAGAGAGCAGCTGGGGTTGCTGAGTCTTCTGGACGAATCCAGGTCTCAGTCAAGCCCAAGATGCTGAGCGTGGATTGTAAAGAAAAAGCAGAAATGAAGTCAGCTTTGTTGACCGCTGACTGACAGTTCCAGAGACCCACAGAGAAAGAAAGAGGTGCGGTAGAAGATGTAGAGATAGGGCGCAGGTTAGCAGGATTACGTTGCCGTCTGCGTGTGATGTTAGAGCGTGGTTGAGAGACAACCGGTATGGTTTGGAAACACATGATAGAGGTGGAAAGAAAGAGGACAGAAAAGGAGAGTGTGTGAGGGAAGATAGAAATGATACTTAAGTTCGTTGCTCGGTTAAAGTCGCGCAGGAAAAAGTCGTTCGTCTTTACACTCGTTGGTCTTCACACGAGGAGGCTGAACACGACGCTTCCGCAGACGCTTCCGCGTCAGCGCACGGACATCAAATAAATACACAGCCTAACAGACTAGAGTGAAAACAGCTGTGGCCGGCTTCTGATTAGCCCAGCCAATAGCCCAACAGAGTGCTAATAGCTCAAGACGAAACTAACACTTAGCACAAGGAGCAATGCAAATGACACAGGCTCCTTCTTAGCCGAGGCGCAAATTATTATAATTACCAGTAAGTGCAATCAAAAATATAAACCTCAACGAAAAAGCAGAATAGAAATAGGTAGGAAACGAAGTATTCCTTCCTAGCAGCAAGTAAATAATTTAAACAACAGATCTATGAACAAGTATTACAACAACACTTACGCGCTGCCGTCCGTCTCTTCTGGTGACTAATCGGCTTCTTATCTGTAGCATGTGCACTTGAGCAGAGCCACCAGGATCACAGTTCACTATCATTGTTTCAGTATATCATCAGGATCTTGTTCAACAGCTGTTTCATGAACATGAATGCATTCAGACATCACACATTTGGACACTAGCACAAAGTTGATGCCAGTGTTGTTGCTAAACCTGTTTTATTGTGGCACAAGCTAGGGTTAGGGTTAGACCACTTATATATATACATATATACATATATATATATATATATATATATATATATATATATATATATATATATATATATATACACATATATATATATATATATATATATATACACATATATATATATATATATATATACATATATATACATATATATATATATACATATATATACATATATATACATATATATACATATATATACATATACATATATATACATATATATATATATATATATATATATATATATATATATATATATATATATATATATACATATATATATATATATATATATATATATACATATATATATATATAAGCTTATCTTATGCTAATCTTATGAAATCGCGATTGGTCTCGTACTGTATGGCGTACCTTGTTAGTGTCTGCGCTTGCGTGGCCATTTATTGTGATTAACAGGAAAGTGTGTCCAGCTGAATTCAATTAGTGATTTGTTAGACGGGTATAAAAAAGGTTATTATACCACGGCAGTGGTCGCGGCAGCCCTCGTCATGTGAAGACAGAAGTGTGTAAAGACCATCGACTCTACCGTGCGACTCCACCAGACAGGGACAACCAAGGGATAAGTATCACTTTTCATTTATTCTCTTTCCTATTACTTGTTTCACTTCTCTTTCAGTTTTTATAATCATTTCTTACTTGTATGTTTGGCACAGTTATTTTTTTTAGGATTACTGTTAAACGCCTCTAGGTTACGTATGTAACCCTAGTTCCTCGAGGGAACGAGACGCTGCGTCGAAACGCTCTGGGGAACACCTTCAGCGTGATCGCGGTCTGAACACGTGTGAAATCTGTCCAAAGGATGGGCGAGACATCACGGGCGGGTGACGTCAGAGACCAGGAAGTTATAAAAGCACGTGCGGTGGAACCGGCGTCAGCTTCCAGGAATGAAGCAAACGCTCGCAGGGATGCCGGAAGTATGGCTTCGAGACGCAGCGTCTCGTTCCCTCGAGGAACTAGGGTTACATACGTAACCTAGAGGCGTTCCTCTTCAGGAACTCGAGCTGCGTCGAAACGCTCTGGGGAACGAGGTGCCCACGCCGCCAGACTTCCAAGTCCCTGCCCTGTGTGTATCCCTAGGAGCACAACGAGGGCGAGAGAACGGAAGCACCTGGAGTGGCCCGCATATCGAGGCCATAGAACCTGACAAAGGTCAGGGGCGTGGACCATCCCGCAGCATTGCAGATGTCCTGCATCGGAACACCTGCAAGGAAGGCCTTGGAGGCCGCCACACTCCGGGTCGAGTGAGCCTTGACCCCCAGAGGCGAGGGGAGATCAGAGGACTCGTAGGCAAGGCAAATGGCATCCACGATCCACCGACTGAGGGTCTGCTTAGAAGCCGACAGACCCCTCTTGGGGGGACCATAGCATACCAGCAGCTGGTCCGCCCTTCTCCACAGGGCAGTTCTGTGGACATATGTGTCCAGTGCTCGCACCGGACACATACAATTAAGCTTCTGCTGGTCAGGCTCCCTGAAGGGAGGAGGACAAAAGGCCTGGAGTACGACAGGCCGTGGTGTAGAGGAGGGGATCTTAGGGACATACCCCACTCGAGGGTAGAGGAAGGCTTTGGCCAGACCGGGCGCAAAGTCTAGATAAGAAGGGGCCACTGAGAGGGCCTGAAGATCCCCAACTCTCTTTAGAGAAGATATCGCCAGAAGAAAGGTAGTCTTCAAAGTAAGGTGGCGATCAGAAATCTCCTCAATAGGCTCGAATGGGGGCCTGCAGAGAGCCTCTAACACCACAGCCAAGTCCCATGGAGGGACACGGGATCGTACTGGAGGCCTCAGCCTCAGCGCACCGCGGAGGAAACGTGTAACTAGGGGGTGTCTGCCCACTGGCTGGCCGCCGAGAGGGGCGTGGTAGGCCGATAAAGCCGCCACGTAGACCTTCAAGGTGGAGTGGGTCAACCCTGCGGAGAAACGGGCCTGCAGGAACTCCAGCACTGTACCAATCAGGCAGTTAACTGGGTCGAGCCGGAGGTCTCCGCACCATGAAGTGAAAAGCTTCCACTTCAGGGCGTACAGTTTCCTCGTAGAGGGAGCTCTGGATTGGAGTATGGTCTCAACAACCTCGGTTGAGAGACCGGAAGCTATGAGTTGTGCCCCCTCAACGGCCACACCCACAGCTTCCACAGCTCCGGGCAAGGGTGGACGATAGTGCCCCCTGCCTGTGAGAGGAGATCCCTCCTGACGGGAATCTCCCATGGAGAGCCGTCGAGGAGAGAAATCAGGTCCGAGAACCATACTCAGCCCGGCCAGAACGGTGCTACCAGAAGTAGACTGACCCCATCCCGGCGCACTCTCACCAGAACTCCCGGGAGCAGAGTGATCGGGGGAAAGGCGTACAGGCGAAGCCTCGGCCAAGCCTGTGCCATGGCATCCAGCCCCAGCGGAGCTGGATGAGTCAGAGAGAACCAGAGGGGACATTGCGATGTCTCCTGAGTCGCAAAGAGGTTCACCTGAGCCTGGCCAAACACTCTCCAGATCTGCTTCACTACCAAGGGGTGAAGCATCCATTCCCCGGGCCTCGGCCCCTGTCTCGACAGGACGTCTGCTCCGACATTGAGATACCCAGGAACGTAGACGGCTCTCAGCGAGAGGAATCTGTCCTGGGACCACACAAGGATCTGGTGCGCCAGCTTGTACAAGGGGCGCGAACGCAGACCTCCCTGGTGGTTGATGTAAGAGACCACCGCTGTGCTGTCGGTGCGCACCAACACATGACGGTCTCTCAGGTCTGGGAGAAAGTGTTTCAGTGCTTGAAACACGGCCAGCATCTCCAGGCAGTTGATGTGCCACGTGAGATGGCGGCCGCTCCACAGACCGCGGGCCGGGTGGCCACTCATGACCGCTCCCCAACCGGTGAGGGATGCGTCCGTCGCTAGCGTCATGCGGCGACAAGGAGCTCCCAACACCGGGTCCTGTGACAGGAACCAAGGTTGTCTCCACATGTCTAAGGCACGTAGGCATCGCCGCGTGACCTTGATCATGCGAAGCGGGTTTCCCCTCGGGGAGAACCCCTTGGTCTTGAGCCACCACTGTAGGGGTCTCATGTATAGCAGGCCAAAAGGTATCACGTTGGACGCAGCTGCCATCAGACCCAGCAGTTTCTGAAACTGCTTGACAGTGAGTGACCGGCCTTCTCTCACTCTCTTGACCGACGTGAGGATCGACTCGATCCGAGCAGGAGACATACGTGCCTGCATCGTGGTCGAATCCCACACCACGCCCAGATAAGTGGTTCTCTGTAATGGAGAAAGCACACTCTTCTTGGCGTTTAGTCTTAACCCCAGCTCTTTCATGTGGGCGAGAACGACATCTCGATGTTGGATCGCCACCAGCTCCGATTGAGCCAGAATCAACCAATCGTCGATATAGTTCAGTATGCGGATGCCCTGGAGTCACAGAGGAGCCAGAGCAGCATCCACACACTTCGTAAAAGTGCGGGGTGAGAGTGCAAGGCCGAAAGGAAGAACCCGGTATTGGTATGCTTTGCCCCTGAAAGCAAACCTCAGAAACTTCCTGTGAGAGGGAAGGATGGAGACATGGAAGTATGCGTCCTTTAGATCGATCGTGACAAACCAATCCTCGGACCTGATCTGAGACACGACCTGTCTGAGTGTGAGCATCTTGAACTTCAGTCGCATGACTGAGCGGTTCAGAAGACGCAGATCTAAAATGGGACGCAACCCTCCATCCTTCTTTGGAACTACAAAGTACCGGCTGTAGAACCCGGACTCTCGTTCGTGAGGAGGGACCACCTCGATGGCCTCCTTCCTCAAGAGAGTGTCTACTTCTTGTTCCATTACCAGAGCCTGCTCGGGACCCACCAGAGTGGGATTCACCCCGTTGAATCGAGGCGGAGGAGAACCGAACTGGATTCTGTAACCTCTCTCTACAGTGTGCAGGACCCACTGAGACACATTTGGCAGTAGTTTCCACGCTGCAAAATAGTCTACTAAGGGAACCAGTCTCTCGAGAATGGCCTCTGGTGTACTCAGAGCTGCTAGCTCGGTGCCCTGAAGCGGAGGACCGGCAGGGAACGACCGAACCAGCTGCTCTAGAGACCCCTGAAGGGGTGGCGAGCTTCTCAGCTCCGCTACGTCTCCGGGCGGAAAAAACTGAGAGAAGCGCTCGCCGGAGACCGCTGCGCCCTGAAACTCTGGCAGGGTTAGCAGACTGATCTCCTGAGGGCACTGAGGAGAGACGGACACCGTGTAATGCGGTGTAACCCGCTCTTCCCCAGAGGGGCCTGCCCTCATAAGCCCTGGGCCACGCCCGTCAGGGCTTCTTGGTCGAGGGCCTCTTAGACTGAAGAACGGTCCGCAGATCCGGCTTAGTCTTAGAAGCCCCCGACCCCGAGCGTTTGCCACCTCGGTCCCGACGCGGGGGAGCACGAGTGGCAACGCTCTCTCTTTGAGCCTCTCTATATGAGGAGCTGGTACGCGGCGAGGGCTGCTCCCGCCCAGCAGCCCCCTGAGCTAGAGATCGGCGAGGGAGGAACCGCTGGAATGCTGCCGCTTGTTTACGGGCCTCCTGGTACCTGTCAACGACGGAATTGACGGTGTCGCCAAACAGGCCAGAAGGCGCAAGTGGGGCATCCATGAGGAAGACCCTATCTTTCTCTTTCATATCAGATAGGGTCAACCAGAGATGTCTCTCCGCCGCCACCAGCGCTGCCATAGACCTGCCGATGGCACGGGCGGTCTCTTTGGTAGTGCGGAGAGACAAATCAGCGGTTCTACGGAGCTCAGTGATGTCATCAGATCTGAGCTCCTCTCCTTCATCCAGCTCTTTTAGCAGGTCGGCTTGGTACGCCTGTAACACCGCCATGGTGTGCATACACGCACCAGCCTGACCTGCAGCCGCGTATCCCTTGCCCACCAGCGCTGATGTTGTGCGCAACGGCTTGGAGGGCAAGGTCGGAGCCTTTGGAGACGATGCCGCGCCGGGGGACAAATAGCTCGCAAGCGTCTGTTCCACCCGGGGCATCGCTCTATACCCGCACTCATTCAATCCCCCCACATTACCGTCGTAAGAAGAGGAGGGGATGAAGAGGCGGGAAGAAAAAGGTCTAGCCCACGATCTCGACACCTCGTTGTGGAGATCGGGGAAGAACGGTAGGCTCCGACGTGGAGGTGGCGGCTTAGTTTGCAG
Organism: Spinibarbus caldwelli; assembly: GCA_039654775.1. Lineage (NCBI taxonomy): Eukaryota > Metazoa > Chordata > Actinopteri > Cypriniformes > Cyprinidae > Spinibarbus > Spinibarbus caldwelli. Next base: position 976,438 of record CM077226.1, on the reverse strand, counting down.
GAAGCGTTCATCTAATTTGCTACTCTGCGGTTCAGCCTTTTTCTCGGCAGGCCAATCGATATTCAACTTGGCCACGGCACGAGTAACCACCTCCACTAGCTCCTCATATTGGGGCGAATGAGGGTGCGAAACCTCATCGACGCTCACCACATCCACCTCCTCGGAGGAAGACAGGTGAAGCGTCGAGCCGCACCGCCGGGGGGAAAAAACCGCCGAGCAGGCTTCCGATCCCAGCGAGCGGCCGCTGGATCTGGCGGGTGAGGAAGAAGATAGGGACTCGCCCGTCTCCATTCCCTCCGTCAGATCCATCTGCGAACCCCACGAGTGCAGCTGCCGCTCCGCCTCGGCGGACGCGGGGCCGGCACCGTGGGGAACGCTGGCGAAGGCTCCCTCGCAAAAGAGAGCCTTCCGGGAGCGAAGTGCACGCAGTGAAAGACGCTCGCAGTGTGAGCAGTCGGCTCCCTCGAGAGCCGACTCTGCGTGACTCGCTCCCAAGCAGACCACACACAGGCTGTGTGTGTCCCCAGCAGTGATATAACGATTGCAGGGAGGAACACACTGCCTGTAATGTGATCTGCTCTCGCCCAAGTGCTTTGACTTGCCCGCACTTTTTATTATGGAGCTTATTGACTAAGGACAAACAACAGTAAATAAGACTCACAACAGAGATCGACAGACACACACAGAGTAGCGATTGCTGAATGACAAAAGCTGACGCCGGTTCCACCGCACGTGCTTTTATAGCTTCCTGGTCTCTGACGTCACCCGCCCGTGATGTCTCGCCCATCCTTTGGACAGATTTCACACGTGTTCAGAGCGCGATCACGCTGAAGGCGTTCCCCAGAGCGTTTCGACGCAGCTCGAGTTCCTGAAGAGGAACTAATGTAGTTTGATTTGTATATGTTATCTATTTTAATTTTATTTACAGTTGTAGTAATGTTTGTCATTTTATTAGTTTTTTTCTATTATGTCTGTATAAGTTATTTATTAAGTTTTAGTTTTATTTAATTTGAGTTATTTTAGTACTTCAACAAACTACATGGAAATTAAATAATATTGAATCTATGGATATGTGTGTGTGTGTGTTTGTGTGTGTGTGTGTGTGTGTGTGTGTGTGTGTGTGTGTGCATATGTCTGTGTGTGTGTGTACATACACGTAGTTGTCTTTGGTGTTTGGCTTAGTTTTATGTTAGAATCATTATTATACTCTTATACCTTTTGTTCTCTTAATATTTTGAATTGTTTGTAGCTTTATTTGTTTTCATTTAAATGTTAAGTTTAGAAATTTTGTCATATGCATTTTTCATTTTTATTTTATTTATTTTATTTATTATTATTTTTTTTTTTTAATGTGTGTGTATATATACTATTTATAAAGTTTTAGCTTTTAGTTTTGGATCAGTTTTAGTTGTTTTAATACTACAATTGATTGTTTCTGTTGTCCTCATTTGTAAGTCACTTTGGATAAAAGCGTCTGCTAAATGACTAAAAGTAAGTAAAGTAAAGTCCCAGTAAAATATTACTCATAAATCCTTATATGACAATGAAGATGACCTTATACCAACCTAAGACTCTGTTTCTCATAATATAAACAATCAAGTCATGGTTTTTCTATCAGCAGAACTATTGATGCCAAATTCACTCAATTGATCTGGGGTGCGTCTCCCAAATGCATCGTTAGCCAACTATGGTCACACGTTCTGTCATTTCTAACATAGTTCAACGTTTCAGTGTTTCCCGAAACCATAGTTCAAATGAACATTCACAAACAACATTTCAAACTTACATGGTTGGAACTACAGCTCTGTGGTTAGAAGCATAGTTTCTTGTTAATAAGACATAAATATGCTCTTGGGCACAATTAGCAAGCATGCTGTACAATCTATATCTTCCATTCTATCTGAATATAAATGCATTTTAATGAATGTATTTTAGCACGTCCTTAATAAGCGCCATTTTTGAAGAGTGCGCAAGGGAACCCCGGAGTATGACACAAGAGGGAACCCGCAATGAATCAGTCATCAAATAAAGCAAAATGACAGGGAACAAAAAACAGTAAATTAGTCATGTTCCATACAGCAGCATCTTAGAGATCCGTAATCAGTTAAATAGCAGAAGTTATTTCTCCACCACATGCTTGTGACGTCTTTAACAATGGCCCTATATTGTTGAACTAATGTGGTTCAAATGACGGAGATGCAACCGTTGCAGGAAACAGTCGTGACAAGTCAGTATGATGCATTGCTGTGGAAACAATCTAAATTATGTCGTTGTATGGGAAACACACCCCTGATCGATCAAACGGGTTTGCACCAAGCTCTGACTCTGTTCATGATTCAGTTTGATTCATTTGGACAGTTCACTCATATACTGAATCATCTGCAATGGTTTCTCACCCTGAAATAGAACAGGATCTTTAATAAAACAGAAAACAAAAAGAGCAGTAGATGAGGTGGATATTTACCTACAATACACTGTAGAAAACAAAACTTGCAAATGTCTTTTATTATTTGTCAAAGACGAAGTAGCTTCTTATTGCATATGCAGCTTGTGAACAACTGAAAAAGACCATTTATATCCATAAGAGTATCAAAAAGAAGAGTATAAAATATGGGAACACTTCTTTTTTTTTTTTTTTTTTTTTTTTGCTAGGGGGCCTGTGAAAGCTAGAAATGCACCTGGTTGATGCTGATGGTCATTTAAAGC